>CM059223.1:1975000-2172500 GCA_030347435.1 Clarias fuscus | reverse complement strand
ATAGATAGATAAACAAATAAATAAATAGATAGATAAATAAACAAATGAATAAATAGATAGATAGATAGATAAATAAATAAACAAATAAATAGCTAGATAGATAAATATATAGATAGATAGATAAATAAACAAATAGATAGATAGATAGATAGATAGATAGATACTGTAAATCACTAGATAGATAAAAAAATAGATAGATAGATAAATAAATAGATAGATAGATAGATACTGTAGATAAATAGATAGATAGATAGATAGATAGATAGAGAAATAAACAAATAAATAGATAGATAAATATATAGATAGATAGATAGATAGATAGATAAATAAACAAATAGATAGATAGATAGATAGATAGATACTGTAGATCACTCGATAGATAAATAAATAAACAAATAAATAAATAGATAGATAGACAGATAGATAAATAAATAAATAACGTACAGGGTGGGGGGGTGGGGGGGGTTTGAGGGCGTAGTTTCTCCGCTCTGGGTCGTATCTGAAGTGGACTTGTTGGATAGTGGCGTGCAACCTGCAGCTCTTTCGCACGGCTCTGGTCATGACTGAATTTATTCTGGAACACTGCACGGATTATATTCAGCTTTAGTTCACACTCACGCACTGCTTATCCTATACAGGGTCGCAGGCCTACCCCTGAACGCTGCCCCAGGAGACTCACTAGGGCACTAAGCATCGGGACCACAAAAATGCACACATTCACACAATAATTCATCGGAGATGATATATTCAAAATGTACGTTATTACAGCAGTTACTGATGAAAGCCTAATTGCGTCTGATTGGTTAAAGGGGAAGAACCTTGAGAACCTCAAGCACCCAACAGAGGTAACCCGGGGATCAGGAAGCCAGCACCTTAACCCTCGACTTGTCCGGGGTTAAGCACATAGTTTTACATACTTACATAATAATAATAATAATAATAATAATAATAATAATAATAATAATAAAAAGGTTGATATGAGTTAACTTCCTACAGTAAATTTAACATGTTTTGCGGTACACTCCGTTTACACTGCATAATGACACTCAGTGACATTTCTTTAATGAATTCTAAACACTTCGATCAAAGCCACTTACAGTTTAATCTAGTCTTTAGCAGGTACGTCAGACTCGGGCCGCGGTGACACCAGAGACCCAGAGCAATCACAGGAAGTCAACTTTGACAGTATAATGAATTTCAGATGTTTCCTAAGCCCTGAGTTCATTACAGAAATGCTGAAACAATTTGAATTAGGGTGTATTACTAATCTGAAAGCAATTCCCATTTTGGCTTTTTTTTGTTGTTTGTTTTTCTTAGCTATCGAAGACTGTCAAACACATAGTGTTGCTTAATGACTCTGGTTACCATGGTTACAGTGTGAACACGGACTGCATTCATTCCAGCCACTGTAGCTGTTTTTACAGCCGTCCTTTTCTCACCAGTCTCACTAGTCACTAGTTAATATTTTAGTCAAATAGTCTCTGCAAACCCCGACTACACGAGAGTAAAGGTTGCACACACACACACACACACACAAACACACACACTGCTTCTTTTCCTGACTCTAGATCGTATTTTCAGTAATCTGTCACACAGTAAATGTTATCCATCAGCGCAGAAATCTTTGACATCTCTCCCAGCCTTATCCATGTGTGTTCGCCAGTGAATGTGGACACACACACACACAAACGTCTCTTCTCTCACCCATGCGTGTCGTCTTCATCATCTGTGCTCTCCTACGTTTAATGTGCCATGTGTGTATTTTTTCCATTTAGTCATTACAGCCGGCTGAATGTCTGCGACTGGAACCTGCGTTTGAAAATGTTACAAACTATACGGTTGCTCAGATTTAACATCTTGATTCTCCAGGGCATGGGTGTGTAATTTTGTTTCTGGAGCCTAACATTAACAATCCTGACACCCGGCGAGGTTACGGATGCCCGAAAGCACGCCGACCGTTTTTCGAAACTGTTAGAAGAAGTCTGCCTGGCTGCTTCAGGTAAAACGCTAAAATAAGCATTCGGTGCAGGTCAGCGTTCTTAAAGAGTCACGGCAGAACCTGAAAATCCCATCAAGGGCTCGTAAATGTCACCCTGGAGTTTTTTTTCTTCTTCTTTTTTTTTTTCATTGCAATTACTGCTTCTGTGGAGCTTTGCCTCGTTCACACGTTTAACCAAAAAGTAAAGCAAATACTGACTCCCAGACGAACACTGCAAATAGGCTAGTTTTGTATGCATAGCTAATTAATGTTAGCTCAGCAGGCTAGATAGTTACAAACACAAACTAGTGTGTCTCCTCATTTAAATAAATGATGAAAGTAGTGCAGCATGAGTTCTTTTTTTTCCCAGTAAATCAAAGACAGCTCGATCCCAACTGATGGATGTAGAAAGATTTTTTAAAAGGGCAGGAATGGAGTCACACCACGATGACAGCAAGAGTGATGGATGTAAACGCATTGTTTATTCAGGAAGATCCTATGCCTGAACAGCGCTAACCATGGACTGCTACACATCGCAGTTCTAAGCCTTTTTTTTTTTTTTTAAAGCATAAGCTGAGCCATCAAAAATGTGCTGAAAACAAGGGGTGGGATTTCTGTCATATTTTCAGTGAAGTGAAACCACCATTGGACGAAATAGTTGCTGCTTGATGGAATTAAATTCGATCCTTGGATTTGTAGAGAACATTGAAGTCGAGAAAGGAAGACGTTTACAGCCTGTTACTGCCACTGCAGTCACCACGGTATTAATGGACTACAGGTACGCGGCGCTCAACATCCGTGACACGTTCTGTAAAAAAGTAGATTAACGTTTGATTGTTGTCTGAAAACCCTGTTAAATAGTTCACAAAGCTATGTGGGATAATTTAGCTTATTCTTGCTAACTCTAGCACTGGCTTTGTTGCATTGGGGAGTGATGATGCACTTGCGCTAATATTATTGGGAAAAAAAATATTATGGAACGATGCATCTCATGGATCCATCTCATTCTCTTTTGGGATTTCTGAACTTTACCATAACCTTATGGGACCATGTAGTGTCTACGCAGTCATAAAACGCCCAGATAGCAGATGTTATACAAGTGCATACCTGTAACCCTGGATAACAGGCTGTTCTCAACTTAAGCTTTTGTTATGTTTTCAAAGTTTTTCATGATCTTCAACGATCTTTGTGATTAAAAAGATTTAGTGTGAAACCAGATTCAACACTTTTTTCCCACTCTTCCAATTAGCTCCCCGGACCCTGGAGGTGCAAGGTGACAGTGCTAACCGCTACTTCACCGTGCCATAATTTGTAATACTTGTTGCTTAAAAAGAAAAATCTAAAAACTAAAAAGTTCTTATTTTTCTGTAAAACTGGCCACTTATTCTTAAAAGACGGACCTTTGAGTACCTCGTGATTAAGTCAAGTCAAGCCTACTCTTTTCTTTGAGGCTTTTTTAAATAGTTGACCTGTCGAATCACAAAGCCGTCTAATTGGAGATCATGAGAGCTCAGCTGTTCGGAGGGATTGCGCTACCTCGTCCGGTGTCAATCAGATTTCCTTTAAGTGTTCAGCAGCTGTTTGACGTACCATGAATGGTAGTTGTAGCTGTCTTCATTGATGTTAGAGCTACACTATACTGTATGGACAGAAGTATTTGGCCAGACCTGTTAATTATTTAATTCCGGTGTTTTAATTAATCAGGCCCGTATCCCCAGTGAAGGGAAATCTTAATGCTGCAGCATACCAAGACAACGTGGACAATGCAACTTTGTGGTAACAGTTTGTTGAAGGCCCTTTTTTACTCCAGCATGACTCCGCCCCAGTGCACAAAGCAAAGACTATAAAGACATGATTTGATGAGTTCAGTGTGGAAGAACTCGAATGGTCCGAGCACAGAACCCTGATCTCAACCCCACTGAGCATCTCTACAGATGAACTGAAACGGAGGTTGCGAGCCAGGCCTTCTCGTTCCAGCATCAGTGTCTGACCTCATAAACGCTCTACAGAATGAACGGACCACAGAAACACTCCAACATCTCGTGGACGGCCTTCCAAGAAGGGTGGAAGCTGTTAGAGCTGCAAAAGGGGGACCGACTCCATATTGAAGTGTGTGTATTTGGATACAATGTCACTACAGCTTTGGCCAAAAACTTTAGTGTATTTTGTAGGAATTGGTACAAAAAAAAAAAACCATAAACAAACAAAAAAAACTTTCTGTTATGGAAATCTTTTGTATCTGGTTGTATACGATAAACCGAAGAGCCCAGCTGATGGGTACATACTGTAGGTGTGTGTTCATGATCTGGGCTGAGGATGGTTTTGGTTCCTCACATACACACAGAAACATCTTTTCTTTTTATCCCAAATTTTCTTTTGCTCACGCTGTGTCAGAGATTGGTTTAAAACACTTTTAGGGAAGCAAAATCGCTTTACTGGAGGTGCTAACTGCGAAGTAGATGGGCTGAAGTAGATCAGGTTTCAGCCATATGTACTAAATACTTCAATATTGGAGCTGATTAGCAGATTAAGAAATGATTATCAAAATAACTCGGAGGAGCAGGAAATGCAGGTTGGTGACAGGATGTTGTTCCAGGAGCTACTTGGAGAGATTACCTTCATCATCGAGTGACCAGTTCACTCTAATCTTCAGAAAGATACCAGAAAACACAAAAACTACATACTGTATACTGTAAGTAATCACAGGCTGGTGGGAGGTGAAAAACGAAAAATAATTCAGCATGGTGAGTAGGATGCTGTGGAGAGGATCAGCGGGAGGAAAAGGGGGTCGAGATGAAGAAGAGGAAGAAGAGGAAGAAGATGCAGCGTCCTGCTTTGATGTAATGTGTTCTGTGTTTATATGAGCTCTCTGTGCTTTGATGCTGTAATGTGTCGACACTGGAGCACTGTGTCATGATGTTTTGTGCAGCTGAAGGCATCAATAGCGCCCGCCCACGCTCCAGAACCATCCGCACGCTCCTGATGAGCCGGTCTCGTGTTCGGAGAGACTGAAAATTTCACCTTCTACCACCTCACTTCATCTTGGGCTTCAAAATGGCTTCCTCGTGTGATATGCGGCGCGGTAATTAATTACCCCGCTGTTGATTTAAACCATCTGTCTTTTCCATTATGTCTCATTTACAGGTGCTTCGATCTTTTCCTACAGCTCAACTCTGGCAGGATTTAATTCTTCCACAACATGAAATCACAAATTGGAGAAGTGCAAACAGGATTATAATTATTGCAGAAATTTTCTTTCATGCTTTTTTTTAATGATTTTTTTTTTTTTTTTTTTTGCTTCGTGACCACCAGGCCACCCCAAGAATTTCATCCCCCAATGTTCTCTCTCTCTCTCTCTCTCTCTCTCAGCTACAGATGCTTCAGCTTTGGGCACATGGCCCGAGGCAGTGCAACGTGAAGCATCTGAGAAAAAGTGCTCTTACAAAGACGCAGCTCTAAACTCCTCAAACCACAAACGGATAATCATTCTGACGCCCGAACACTAAAAAGGGCGATTCCGTCAGGGTTGAAAGGTCGGTTTGGAGATCGGCCAAACGCTGACATTTAAGGAGATGCCGGTAATGTCGAGAGCGGATAACAAAAGCAGTGATGAGCCCGTGGCCTACAAGGACCATCGATATAATCCCCTGACAACAGATGCAATTACGTACGAAATATGAGCTCAAATAACCTTTGCGCTTCCCTTTTTAATTAAACTACACCTGACTTATAATGCAATAGAAAGGAAGGCTCACTCCTTACCCTAATTTGGAGTCCTACAGTATAAGATTTCACACTGTTCCTCTTTATGCAGTTCTCCATTTTTTTTTTATACAACGTTCAGAATCATCCTCCGTCTCGAGAGCTTCGTCTATTACCAAGTCTTGCAACATTTTCAATCATCCAGATCATTCAGAAATGTCTACAAGTCAATCAAGGTTACTTGAAATGTTTCGCTTTCTTTGTTTTTTCCTGATTTTTTTTTTTTGTTAAATAATTGATCCAATTCCGGCAAAAAGGTTATGAAGCATCTCAGGCAGAACATTTCCAAACCATTAGTTACGGCTTGTACTGCTCTGAAAATAAACCCTTGCAATTACACCATGTGCAGGAAAGTTTCACATCTTCATGCTTTATAAAAATTTTTTAAAAAAATCATAAATTAGGAATTTTCTATGCTGGTACTCATTAGGAATTTGTAGTTTGCATTTATAAAAATGTGCTGTTTTGACCATGATTTATGTATGTCTTTATGTCTATAATAATAATAATAATAATAATAATAATTCTACCATATTGAAATGTAATGTATCTGTATCTATATGTTGTGTACATACTGCATACTGTATATCCTGAAGAGGTTTTGCACAAACAGATGATATTCAGAATTAGTAACACGCATAGAGTAGATATGCAGCAATATCTGAAAAAAAAAAAAATCAGAATATTAACCAGTTTTACATCATACAGCCGCAGGACTGCAGCACTTATCAGAAGAAGGACGTCTGTTTGAAACTTTGTGTTTCTCTGGAAACTCAGTTATCCTGTGCTGAAATTTGCATTGACCTCACAGAGGGTCAAAACTTTATGGCTTATTATCTTTCTCATTATACTATACCTCCAATATGGAAGGAATAAGAGAAAGTCTAACCTTTATTTGAAGAAACGTCTTGAAGATTCTACCGAAGCCGACTCGAGTGCAGCCGCTGTCTAAGGTTTCTGCATCATTCTGCAGAAGTTCAAGAGTTCAAATCGGAGCCAGCCAGGGCCGGGAATCCAGCCGAGCGGAAACGGACCAGCCTTCAGGACTCGCCTTAACGAATGTAAGTAAAGAATAGCTTTCCATACTGCTTTTAATTATAATGTCCGACGATGGCGCGTACACCGGTTTAAACTTCCTACAGGAGCTTTCTCACGATCATGCTTCGCTCTTGTGTGTCTCTACAGTATACACCGAGGAAATCGCCGTAAATAAGCAATTACATGTATAACACCAGATGTGTTAAGATGAGTTTGTGAGTTCATGAGTGGGAGAGATGTCTCGGTGTGTGTGTTTACAAAGAAATGGCAATCATGCTTTTTTTTCTTTTTTAAATAAAATTACATGTTCTTTTTTTTCCCTCTCTCTCTGCATTGAGACTTGAGACGCCGAGTAGCGACTGAATCATTTCAGTATACGCTGCTGAACTGACCGTCAGATAATGAGGAGACATTGTGGCTCTCATGTGGTGTGAAAATGATACCATTGACCCTGACCTGTTAAAGCTGAAGAAACCGTGATTTTTCTTTTTCTGCACTTGCCCATTATTGTATCAGCAACTACGCCGTTTCAACCATGATTAGCAAAATGGCTACTGACAGCGGGGGGAAAAAGGGCTTCCTGGATCCCTAAGGGGAAAAAAAAAATACAAAAACTAGCGAAATGAAAGAAATACAGTACAGTACCTGTTAACAAGTAGCATGCATAGCGGCTTAGCGGTTAGCGTTGTCGCTTTGCATCTCCAGGGATTGAGGTTCAGATCTCTTCTCGGTGGAATTTGCATAATGGGTTTCTTCCAGGTTCTCAAGTTTCCTCCTAAAATCCAAACACATGTCCTGTACGCCGATTAGTGTTTCCAAGTTGGATAAGACACAGGATAAGATAGAGAGAGAGACACAGAAAGAGAGAGAGATTTTCACAAGAACTGGAAACATGACATTTGCCTCAGCATACGAGTGACCGAACAGAACCTCGGCTAAATTGTGCCTACAATTTAAATCATGAATCATAAATTAAGTTTAATTGAGATTTAATGTCTTTTCTGAATGTTTTGATTGTTGTTATAGGCAAACATATTTAAACATACTGTGAGAAATTAGTAACGTTGGTAATATTTTTGGGGGGCTGGAACGGATTATCCGCATCTACATTATTCCCTATGGGAAAATTCGTTTCACAATACAAATTTTCACCTCCGGAACAGATGAAGTCAGATGAAGTCAAAAGCATAATAAACTTATTGAATTCTTTTGATTGTGTAAAGCTGCTTTGCGACAATGTCAATTGTTAAAAGTGGTATACAAATAAAATTGAATTAAATTGAATTGAATTAATTGTAAATAAATCATAAAAAGTATACTTATTTTAAAAATAATTTGACTATAAATAAATTGTAATAATATCCACTACCTGTTTACTGACATCTGACACACGTTGCGTGCTCAAGAGCACCTTTATTTTTTAAGAAATCGACCATGGCAGTGGCTCAGAGTATAAATCCGTGACTTACATCATTGGGTTTCGTTTTTTTTTTTCTTTTTCCCAGCAGTCTAACAGTACCCGAGTGTACCACTTACCTGGACACTCCACAGCTTTAAAGCTCTTACCTGCTTACACAGTGGGGTCAGCGCACTTAAATACGAAAGTGTGAAACCCATAAAAAGCGCCAACACTTTTATTTCAACTGCTAGAGAATTGGCTCCAGTTTACCATACAGTACCAACAAGAGACTCCCCTCAATCAGCACCCCGTTCCAGTTAGTGCGCGGCTCGGCTCTTCCACTCTCATCAGCTTTGTCTGTGTTCACGGCGCTGTGACGGGCTGCCGGCGTTGGGAGACCGTTAGGAATTTGACGGCGAGAAGGACGTGAGAAAAGTGCGAGGACTTAATGGGCCGGTGATAAAAAAGAAATGTAGGGCAGACAAATAAAACTGCAGCTCCACCAAGTCATTTTAATCTAATTTGAATATTTGACATCGTGTTGAGGGGGGAAAAAAAAGGGTCAGGAACTCACGAGGCCTGTTGCTTGGTTACCTTTTCAGCGCACTTTCTTTTTTTTCCGTGTGTGTGTGTGTTTATAAAAACGGCATGTGCAAAATGAGCAAATCACTCGAGCTGATTTGGGATATTAATTTAATCCATGTCAAGCTCGATTCAGTCCTGAAAAGGTCACCGTCATCTTCTGCATTTCAGCATGGATGCCGCTCGCGCGTATACCTGCTAACAAAGACTTTCTCAGCAACGCTGCTGTTATTATTCCGTATAAATAGCTCGCGTTCTGCTCAGAGCAGTAAAGAATGTCAGACAATGACCTGTGTACGTACAACACCGAGTAAAAGTCAACACACATTCCCATGCCTTTCTTTATTATGGAGTGTAATTAGCTCGAGACGAGGGGTTCTTTCAGGGGCAGGTGTTCTTATGAAGAAAAAAAAAAGTGGAGGGAGGGGGCATCTGTCGCACAGTCTGGAATAATAAAGCACACTCGGGCTGCTGATGTAGATGTGAGCTTTATTGGAGAGGTTTTATGTTATGGGTACATACCGAAATATGTTTTTCACTCCTGGTATTATAAATGTGAAGACGGCTTGCCATGCACCATCTGTCTCCGTCTGTCTCTCACCTCCCTTCATCAGGTAGACACAGATGCTCCCTCCCTAGCCGCCTTCTCACTTAAATTTTCTTTTAACCCTTAAATGCTCAATACCTCAGTGATTATGACAGGCGCTGGTATATACTGTAGCAGTCGCATGTCACAGATGCTCGGTGCCATGCTGTTGGAGGAAAATAACCAGCGATAAGAGGGTGATGACTTCTTGGTGGTGGTTTACACGAGGTCGCAAGTTGGTTAAGATACAGGGTGGTAGCTAATCAGATTAGATTGGATCAAGTAGATTTAGGTCATGTGTCTGACTAAGACTTTGCAGAACATTCCACCTGTTTTCTGCGTCATGATGGTTTGGATCTACACACGCTGCTCCTGAGCTCCCAGTGATCCAGACCCCCCTCTGTCCTCTGCACCTGCTGACTCGTCCCTGTGCTGAACTGGACTCCATGTCAACTTAGACAACTTCTGTTATACTGGACTCCCAGCAGCCGAACACACATGATGTGGTTATACAGTATAATCCCTGCTCTCCGTTATCACCCAGATGAGGATGGGTTCCCTGTTGAGTCTGGTTCCTCTCAAGGTTCCTTCCTATTACCATCTCAGGGAGTTTGGTTTGCTCATAAGGGACGATCCATAACTTTTCTTTTTATTTTGGGAAGCCGCTTTGAGACAATGACCACTGTTCAAAGTGCTATATAAATAAAATTGAATTGAATTTCTTTTTGGTTCCTTTGAACACCATTAGATGAGGTACAGTTTTATACTTCAGATTCTTTGTTCTTTTCTCTGTTTAAAGTTCTCATCTGCCCATATGATAGTTATTACTTTTCTAGATGTTTCCACCAAAATCTCATCTACTCTTTCCTTTGTTACTGTTGTTTTTTTTATTTTTTTTTACCTCATCATTTTTAGGTACCTCATCACCTCATTACCTCTCTCTACCTCATAGAGCTTGTTCTGATCGCTCCATCTCTTGTGACTGAGGTTTTTTCGTGACATCCGCAACAGTTTTTTTCTCTCTCTCTCTTTTCTTCTTCTTCTTGACCTTTTGGTGCTCCTGAGCTCACCGGTGCTGTCTTTCTTTTTTAAAAATGTAGTTGATTTAGCCGTAACGAACACTTCTCCTTCCTGTCTGATGGAGTTTAATTAGATTCATTTCATTCTAATCGCGGCTTGCTTTACTGCCAGAGACGGCTCTGTAAATGTCACACTTGAGATCAATTGTAGACCTTAGTATCTGTTGTTCTGAGGTAATAACAGATGCCCAGCCATGGGACGACTCAGCCAGCAATCGTCCCTGCTCTTCGGTGCCTTAAAGAGGTGAGAACTTCTCTACACGTTTCCACACCATTCACCCAGTGTGGATGTAAATTCCCTCAAAGTCTGAAGCGGCAAACGCAAAGCGTGTATGAATTACTTCATGTCTTGGTGTAGACAGGTATAAGAGCAATAACCTCATTGATGTTTAAATGTTTATCAGATTGATTAAAACAAACAAACAACCAAACAAAACATTCATGTTGCGTTTTTTTTTTTTTGCTCCATGTTTGCAAAGCCGTAGTTTTATTTCAGTTCTGTTTAAGCGTCATTAACCTGTACTGAAAAGGGCATGTCTGATGAATTTCGAGTCAAAGGGCTGTGACCAAGCACCCGCTGACTCACCGTCTGAGGAAACACTTTGCATAGCCTGCCGGAGACGTGATGCTGAACTAAAGAAATGGCTCTCTTTATGGAAATGAACCCTGAACAGGTTGACCATCAGGATAACCGGATAATAAGGAATTCATGCTTAGGGAAATTCCAGTGTGTTAATTAATCAATTTGTCACGGGCTTCACCCTCTAAGCACTGACTCGCCCCTGCGAGAGCCTTCTGATTTCCTTCTGTGTGGATCTTTCTTTATATTACCACACTCCTTTATGTTGATTCCCGTCTTGCGTTAGCCAATAACACTTCCCGCCTTCTTCTTGTTTCTTGTCCTTCACTCGTGTTTTCATTTCACTTATGCAATAACGTTACAGAGATCAACGATTAATTTATAATCTTTTGTATTGCCTGTATCACTGCCTTAAGTATTACGTTTTGTTTTGCTTGGATAAACTTACTGACGCCGGAGAGACGCGATCAGACATGTTATCTGTCAGAAACGTCATCCTGTACAGTATTTCACGCGAAACCATTTTTGCAAAAAAAAAAAAAGGCGGAAATTTGTAGGGGAGGGCGTTCGTATGTATACCGTGGCACCTCAGCCATGGTATGCCCCGCCTCACAAATTTTTGCCTTATAAACTACAATTTTGCAAGAAATTTGCCTCTGCATACAAAAAACATTTGCGGTATCCAAGCGATCGAGTACTTCTGGTTGTGTGAACTTCCAGCAGGAGATTAAAACTTGTTTGCATCAAACCCAGAAAGCCAGGTGAAGCAAGGTTAGATATTTTTTGTGGATTATTTTTTTTTTTTTTACAAGATTTAGTGAAGATGCAGTACCGTGGCTCCTAAGAACGTTAGCCAGGACGGTAGCAAAAAGATTAAGGTTAAGTGAGGTGTACAGTGGAACCTCGGATTGCGAGTAACGTGGTTTACGAGTGTTCCGCAAACCGAGCAAAGATTTTGAATAAATTTTTTATCGGAAACCGAGCAAGTATTAGTTTACGAGCGCCGAATATCATGTATCACGCATGCGACTCTTATTTTGACACCGAGCGTCACTCTCTCACCTTTTCACCCCATAATAATAAATTGTCACTAATTCCACACAAACACACACACACACAGCGCCTGCGCACACCAATGGAAACACTTATCTGTCGGGATTTATTTGTACTTTTTTTAAAGGTAAAGTGCAGATTAATTTGTTTTATTTTCATTTTATAGATTGTATTAATTAGTTTTATGTATTTATTTTTTGGGGCTGTGGAACGAATAATTTGAGTTTTCATTATTTCTTATGGGAAATGATGATTTGGTTTATGAGTGTTTTGGAACATGAGCCCACTTCCGGAACGAATTATGCTCGTAATCCAAGGTTCCACTGTATTTATATAATATTTTACTTCATGTACATGTCTTTTCTAAATGTTTTGATTGTTTTATATGGAAAATATATGATTATAGTGTTGGAAATTGGTAATATCAGTAATATCTTTGTGTGGCTGGAACGGATTACCTGCATTTACATTATTCACTCTGGAAAAATGAGTTTCTCAATACCAAAGGACCAGAACGGATTTAATTTGTATCCCGAGATCCCGGGCTGTATAGATGCATAAATACTGTATGTCTAGAACTGATTTTGAGTCCCTGCCAGGTTTCATCACAGTCATGAATATTAATATGCAAACATTCAGTGGTAATTAATGCTGATTAAAGTCCAGCTTGGATGAATTCTCAAATCAGAGGGTGTTGATTAATCTTCTGTTACATCAGCTCATTTGTTTATTTTGGGATCCATTGTTTTAAGAAGGAAAAAAAAAACTGTATTGTTTAAAAGTATTTGCATCCCTCAGTCCCATAGTTTTGATTAGAAAAATGATAACTGTTAATTAATAGCAAAAGACGGAGTTTTTGGCCAAACTCCTGGTGTCATGTGCATCTGTTACTATAAAGAAGATAAACCATTTGATCATATTCTGGTATAATCCTGAAGAACAAAGAGTGGAACCAGGAAGTGTTAGTTCAAGAGAGAGAGTGTGTGTGTGTGTGTGTGTGTGTGGAGGGGGGAGGGGGGTGTGGAGAGAGGAAAAGAGTGGAATGAACTCATTTTATGTCAAACATCTCTTACAATTACTCAATCATAGAGTGTTTGTCCGAGCCTAAATAGTCAACTCTGTTCAAATCCATTTACGGCCTTTCCAGCCGTATAGATGAAATATCATGAGACAATACGAGGCCCCGAGAGACCTTACTCCGCGAAGCACAAATAATACAACAATGAGGGAAAGTAATAATGACAAGGGCGGCGCGCAGGACCGAATCGGTGTGAGCATAAATCAGTTTAGTTAAGTGTGCAGAGATGAGCAGACTGTGTAAATTACGCAGGACTGTAAATCATTGCTAGTAGGGGCAGATCAGAGCCGTGACACGTAGAATTTATAGATAACCACCGCCTTAGAAAAAAAAAAAAAAAAAAGGACAGATCTGAAAAGGGCTAATTGAGACTGGAGCAAAAGATACACTGTGCAAGAAATGAAACATGTCACATCATGCAGTTTTAATAAAATAATCAGTGATGAAGTGAATTACTGGGAAAACCCAGCCTACTAAATTCTCCAGCACTCCTGTTACACACTCGTCCTCCAACGTGCTGATTGGAGAAAAAGCTGTTGATTTATCTTCTGCAACAGCACCGCCGAGAGTAATGCAGCTCTGTTATATTAATACGCTGGTTCTAATGGATCAGCTCATTCACAGGGACTTGCATGACTTAGGCACTGCATAGTCAGAATAAAAATATCTGTATGGTCATACGGTGAAGGAGGCATTTGTATAACTTTCAGGGAAGGAGTCTCCAGGGTCGGTTTGAAACACTCGGAGGCTTCTTCATGGTTTGTTTACAGCATCTATGATATAACTCCCGCAGGAACTCTGAGGTTCTGTGAGCAATGTAATGTAGTTGGAATCATGTTGCGATGACGTCCAATGTCAGGACGAGGGTGTTTTGAAAGTTAGGCCAACTTCAAGGAAATGATGTTGAGATAACACTGAATGAAAGACCTACATACAGTGCAGCGCTGCAAACCCAACCTCCAAACTAAATGAAATCATAACCTTTATTTGGAGTGTTTATGCCGATTAACATCCACTTCATCACCTGTGACCGTGACAGTGATGCTCTCTTCCAGATGTGCTGAACAGCTTCTACGCACAGTTCGACACACAGAACGACGTGACGGCGAGGAAGACCACCCCTCCGCCCAATGACCGGTTGCTGTGTCTCACCATGGCTGAGGTCCCCCAGGGCTGTGTGCTCAGTCCCCTGGAGCGACCACTCTCCCCTGGACATTAATCGCTCCTCTGTGGAGATCGTCAAAAGCACCAAATTCCTGGGTGTCCACCTGGAGGAGAACCTCACCTGGTCCCTCAACACCAGCTCCTTACATACAAAAGCCCAACAACAACAACGTCTTTTCTTCCTGAGAAGGCTGAGGAAGGCCCAGTTTCCACCACTGATCTTTAGAGGAACCATCGAGAGCATTCTGAGCAGCGGCATCACTGTCTGGTTTGGGAATTGTGCCATCTCGGACCGCAAGATCCTAAAGCGGATAGTGTGGAAAGAAAGGAGAAGATCACCCAAGTGAAAAAAAAAGTATGTTAAGTATATTAAATCCTAGTCTGCCAAAGCATACTTAAGTGTACTTGAAGCCAGACTAATGACTAGTATATTTGAAGTTTGCTATTTTGGAACAACTAATTTTGTACTAACTGCATTTACGCTGTAATTCGATTGTACAAAAGCACAATTTGAAGTGTATTAAGTAAACTTTTGTGTGTTAAAGTGGAACAACTTTAAGTATACTTAGTAGATGTAAAGTATATGGGTGTGTGTGTACTAATGTACAGTACATACCTGACAGTAATTAATGAACTTTAAGGATATATTTAATGCATTATAAGTGCATTACAGTAATTCTTACTGTGTCACAAATACATGATTAATATACTATGAATATATTATTATTGCAGCAGTAGCATGCTGTTATACTTCTGTCAAATTCCAGGGACTAAAAAAAGTACACTTTATTATATCATACAGTACACACAGTCTTCTATAATACTGTATTGCAAATGTGTTACCAGTGCATTAAAAGGTGCTTAGGATAATTTACACATACTAACAGTATTTTCTACACAATAACAACAGATTTAATTTGCACACGGTTACAAAAAACAGTACTATACATGTAGTTTATTTGTGTTCAACAAAACATCAGATTGGCTCACAGACAAAAATATAAACTGTTGTCTGAATCAAGACATTAGTATTAGAATATACAGGTACAGTATTAGTTTAAACCTGGTGTATTGATTCTGGAGAGACTGAAAACAGGGCGGAGCTACGGAGCATTATACCAGTACATAAGATTTAGCAATAACGCATTAGACAATACATTCTGTAGTTTAAACTATGTACTTACTACGTACAAACTACCTAATAAAAACCATGAAATTTACCTCATGCCGAGGAAAATCAAATAATGATATGAACTAACGCACGCAATGATGCAGGAATTCGAACCAGGAGGTGGGGATTAGGGAGCCAATCAGAAAACAGAAAGTCCAAAACGGCCCGCCTTCAGTTTCTGGTCGGCTGGAATAGTCGCTGCTGCAGGTGCACGTGAAGCTTTATAAGACCGAGCACACAGAAGAGACAGAGTTTAAATGCATATGTTTAATCTTGAGAGTAGTGCACTAAATAGATAGCATAAATAAGTACATATGCATAAGCACAATCAAATTTAACTGAGCATATACTGAGACTACTGAATACGAGAAAAAAAAAATAAGAAAAAAAAATTTATTCTAATGTATACTTTCCATACATTGTTACGATTTTTATACTTTCCATGCATTTTTTTTTTTAATATACCAAAAATAAATTGAAAAACAAAGTTTAAATAAGTGTGCTTTGGACATTACACAACCTTAAAGTATTTTTCATATATATATATATATATATATATATATATATACACAGTATATATATATAATATATAATATATAATATATTCCTATAATACAATTATTTTGAAGTACGTTTAAAGTTTAATTTCACAATTTGGTAAAAGCATGATATTAGTACTGTATACTTATTATATATTAAAGTTCATTAATTACTGTCAGGTATGTGCGTTAGTACACACACAGCCATATACTTTAAGTGTACTAAGTATACTTAAAGTTGTTCCACACAAAAGTATATTTAATACACTTAAAATTGTGCTTTTGTACAATTTAATTACAACTTAAATGCACTTAGTACAAAATTAGTTGTTCCAAAATAGCAAACTTCAAGTATACTAGTCATTAGTCTGTAGCAAGTACACTTAAGTATGCTTTGGCACGTTAGGATTTAATATGCTTGGCATACTTTTTTTTTTTCACTTGGAAACACACTGTTCATACCAACCTGTACTGTAATCGCTCTTTTGCACAATATTTATTACCTGCTATTTGCACAAAATTCCTTTCTATCTTCGCTGCTACTGTACATAAGAGGACTGTTTAGTGTTTACTGTTTCTCCGCCCACGACCTCGACTCGTTACCTCATCACCACTGAGATGTGTCATGTCGTCGTGTTGTCACTCTGTCGCTCTTGTTTGCACATTTACACGTGCACTTTATGTTGTCTCTTTTGTGTACAGGACTTAAATAATTTTAGGTCAAATTCAAAATGTCGATCTGTCTTGTCTCAGCTAGTCAGCTAATTAGGTTCCTTAGTTAGCTCATCACTTCTGTTAACCTATGTAATTGCTTTATGCCGTATGCAGCACCTTGGTCCTGGAGGACCGTTGTTTCGTTCCACTGTGTACTGAACTGTATACGGTTTAAATCAGTGGTGCGTGGTAACGAGGTACATTTACGCCGTTACATTTGTTTGAGTAAGTTTTTGGGAAAAAAATGTACTTTTATGAGTAGTTTTACTTTTACTTGAATAGATTAGTGAAGAAGAAACGCCACGCTTACTCTGCTTGACTCGACTCGTTACTTTTTTAACCGTTTATTGACACATGCCGCGGTGGATCTGCAGTACCACACGACTGTTTCACCAATAAGACGCAGCAACAGTAGTCACATGACTCCGTTTGACCAATCAGACGCAGGAACAATAACCACATGTTGTCACATGACCACACACAAACTGGCGGGCAAAAAAAAAAGAAAAAAAAAAAAAGAAAAAAGGCGGGGAAAAAAATCTTCAGTCGTGGTAGAATTAGCAGCGGCATCTGTCTCCAGTGCTACAACAGAAGAGGAGGAGGACATGTCAGCGTATACAAACTCAACTTCTCCAAAGTTTAGCGGTTTCATTGAATGTTGCAATGTAAAGCATATATAATTATTATCATTCCTTCAAAAGTAAATTGGACATTATGATTGAAATAGTTCCTCAGTACTTGAGTAGTTTTTTTTTTTTTTTTCACAGAACACTTGTTTACTCTTATTTGAGTACATTCTTTGGCTACTCTACCCAGCTCTGGTTGAAATGACAATAAAAGCCTACTTGACTTGACTCGACATGCAAAGGGGGCGGGGCCAACATCATATTAAACCCAAGGGATAAAGAACTGGATGTTACTCGAGCTCATATGCATGTGAAAGCAGACGAGCGAATACTTTTGGCAAGTTCAAGTTCAAGTAGGTTTTATGGTCACTTCAACCATATACAGTGAAACGAGACAGCGTTCCTCCAGGACCAAGGTGCTACATGCAACATACATTTACAACATAAGTTAACAGAAAAAAAATCTAACTAGCTGACTAAGAGGCCTAGTTAGCTGGTTAGCGGAGACAAGACAGACACAAGTATAGTGACAAGACAAGGCAGTATAGTGTCTTCACTAAATCAAAAACCGCACAAAAACTCACTTCGCTTGGCGATCGGCGTTTGGTGCGGCTTGGTTTGGTCGCCTGAATGCTGAAAATTCTTGCAAAACTTAAGTCCTTAAGGCGAAAATTCTTTGTATGCTGAGAGAGCACTGTATTTTAAAAATATAATAATAAGACAAAGAAGAAGAAGAAAGAAAGTGTATTGCTGGCTAATTGTTAGCCCAGCTCTGAAAGGAATATGATATTTTCGGACCTGGGGTGAAAACTGTTACTGTAACTGCTTATATGATTAACATGATTTTACACACACACACACACACAGAGTTGTTCCTTGTCACTTGACATGATTTGAAGGGGATATTTATGGATTAAGATTTCAGTTCCATAAATTATTAGCTGCGTTATGACGGATCAACAGGTTCCAACAGGAGTAAAGGAGATGTTACAGTAATGCATATTCTCTGTATCGCTCCATTTAAGCCGTGAGCACGTCAAATACTATCAGCCAGAGAAATCACTTATTTATCTGCAGCAAGGAAGAAAATTCAATATCAGAGCGTAGTATGTACTCATAAATAAATCAAATCGTTCTCATCAAGCTTGCTAGGCCGATACGTTGCCAAACCCTGAGATGCTGGGGAATGAAAACAGTCGGTCTGTGAGCGTCTGCAAATGGAGGGAGTGAAGAAGCAATGAAACGGAGAGGGAGACGAAGAGAGAGAGAGAGAGAGACGAAAAAGAAAGAGGTTTGCTCGCTTTCCCTCAGTCCATTTAAGACGAGTCCTGTCGGGCGAACCTTGCTGCACTTTCAAGCCTGCCTCCCGTCTCCATGGCAACAAACCAACCCCCTGCTGGCGTCTTCCAGACTCCCTGTCCGTGTGAGTGAGAGTGCATGCACGACGATGTTGAGAAGAAGTAAACACACACACACACACACACACAATTTCACCTAAGGGCACTCATGGGAAAATCACCTACACTGGTCATGTGATCATTTGTTTTTCGTAGTTGATTCATTTAATTTTTTTGTCATATATGGGGAAACATACAGGTGCATCACAGCATGAAATTAGACTGAACGTTATATAAACAAATCATGTGAAAAATAAATAAATAAATAAATAAATAAATGAATTAAAAAGTGTGTGAACGTTAAAACAAGTGTGAAACACATGAAATGCAAACTTCATCTGACACACACACACACACACACGCACGCACGTATACTCTCCCGTTCACCTTTTAACGCCCTTCTCGAACGCATGCTAATCTTTGCCATATGTCATTGACGCCCTCTCAAAGCCGGGATTAGGCGCATTACGCTCAGAGGAGGCAAACTACTCGTGGGCAGTGTGTGTGTGTGTGTGTGTGTGTGTGTGTGCGTGCGCGTGTGTGTCTAGCTACGCAGATCTAGTAAATGGCTTTCCGCGCAGATAGAATCAGCCCTGCGAGGACGGATGGCGGGGAGAGGGAGCCGATCGCACGCCTGTCCCCGTGGGGCGTAACACTATTTTCCACGGATGAGCCGGACTGTCGCTGTGCCTTCAGTGGGGGAAAAAAAAC
Source organism: Clarias fuscus (assembly GCA_030347435.1). Lineage (NCBI taxonomy): Eukaryota > Metazoa > Chordata > Actinopteri > Siluriformes > Clariidae > Clarias > Clarias fuscus. The sequence goes on along the minus strand of CM059223.1, from coordinate 2,153,043 downwards.
AGGACACACTCAGTGTGACAGTCTACCACCTTCTGCAGCAGGAGAGCATACTGAGCACACTGTGAACTGCCACACTCTGTCCATTCCCTTGCAAAATGCACAGAGAGTGTGAAAATCTGTGACACAGGAATAAAAAAAAAAAAATAAAAAAAAAATCAGTCCTAGTTAAAAAGAGAGGGAGCAGCAGGGAGCCTGTTTCTTATTCTGAGATGAGAGATGGTGTCTGTGATTCAGTTCCACTTCCGGTGACAGTAGCGGAATGTTACTCGCTGACGGCTTAATCATGCTACCTTTTCTTTCCTTTCCTTCATGTATCTCTGTCATCTCTTTCCCACACACACACACACACACACACACACACACACACACACACACACACACACACACAGGTCTTGCACCGCACCACCATGCAGAAGATTAAAATGATGTGCGCTCGTTAAATTAACAGTCCCCAGTGCGGCCTAATTAGTACGTAATAGGACACTGACTCCAGTGCAGGAGGCCTGTTATTTAAGGATAAAACTCATCTCTCATTTGAATGCATTTTTCATAAGCCGAGCTAATTACGTTTCATTAGCGTTATTAATTCAAAATGAAAAGTTCCTCATGCCCCGGCGATGATTGTGCAGGCGTCGAGGCCGAGGCCGAGCGGCAGCTCTGAAAACCGACTCGTCCGTCCTGACACCTGGAATTTGATTTCATCTGGGTCTCCTACAGTGCGACTTCCAATGTGCCCACGAGAGCCTGAAACAAGCCGAAACAATCGAAACCGATGCTAGCTACCTGGCTAACTAACTAAGCACGGTAATCTAAATGTATTCACCCAAAAGTCCAAATAAAAGACGAACAGGAGAGACGTTGCCGAGGTCCGAGCCTGGGCTACAGTATGCTGACGTTCCTTGCTGACCATTCGGAGCATTTCTGGGTTTTGTAATGTTTTCTAGTTTTCCCAGGATACAGTATATACTGATGTACGAGTAGTGAACTGCAACTTTCGGGCGTGGCCTTAAGAGACGGTGAGCCCTCTCCGAACAAAGTGAAAGCCGTGCAACTCAACCACTCCCGGTTTTCGAGTATAGAACGTCTGTCCACTATTAAAGATTTTCTAACGTACAGTATGTACTGTAAGCGCTGAGATCTGCAGTACAGCGCATTACACACCAAACCCTCTCTCACCTGCGTTACGTCTCACACAAGAAAATGTTACGCTCACTGGTGCTCACTGGTGCTTTGTTTTACTAGAAAACCAAATCCATCCATCTTTACTTTAGAATGAAAAGAACAGTCATACGATCATACGGGTGATCCTTGGCTTTAGTACATCCAACAGCATGTCATTTTATTCCAGAAACGTCTCATCTTTTATTCTAACGTTTAAGAAAAAGAACCAAAAAAAAAAAAAAAAAAAACATCCGCAACTGCCTGACGTTTCTGTTACACAAAATCTGATTGGATGGTTAACAATCTTAATTCATGCCTTCTTACAGTTTCATGGCTGGAGGTACAGTATAGGTTTAAAATGCCTCAGAGGAAGTGTTTAGTGTTCAGCAGCCACATAGAACAAAAAACATCTGATTTTAGGAATTACATTGACACATTTGGCAGACACCCTTTTTTTTTTTTTTTTGTATCCCATTATACAGTACATCTAAGCAGTTGAGGGTTAAGGGCCTTGCTCAAGGGCCCAACAGTGGTGCCGTAGTGGTCGTGGGGCTTAAACCTTCCGAACCGTCATCCAATGCCTTAACCGCTGATCCAACCATCTTCATCCCCTGGGTCCTAAAGACACATATTTGCCTGGATTAAGTAAATAGGATTTCTCATCTCATTCCATCGTTTATAACTCATTATTCAGGGTTGCCGGGGGGAGGTGGTTTATTACCACACACATACAGTACACATGCACATTAAAACACTACGTGATATCATTTTGAAACCCCAGTTGGCATAGTCTTTGGACTGTGGGAGGCAGGAATCAAAGGCGATCAAAAAGTCACCGTGCTGCCAGAATAGAAATTGATTGATCTACGCAATATAGTTGATAAAATGAGGAATGATATTTATTTTTGCGAGTTCACATACAATAATAATGTTAACAATATGTTTTAGGCTGTGATCATTTCGGGATTAGATTCAAGCCCAGTCCCTGATGGTGTCTTTGTGTGATACCCTCATCGCAAGTCTCCGGAAAGCATCCCTGGGTTAAGATTTTGGGGGGGGGAATAAAAAAAAATTTTTTTTTAAAAAGGCTTCAGATGTAGCAATCCAGTGTTCTTCTGAGGAAAAGCCGTAACAGGCTTTTCTAGGATTCATATGGTGGATTACTAGAAGGTGCCAGTCAAAAGGGAGCATGTTTTATCAGCTCAGGCTTTATTGAGGACAGGCCTGACACACACAATAACTCTCAATCAAACGTGCTGCTGCCATCATCTATGTTCATTCTCAATAAAAAGCCTCTTACCAGTCGTGCTGTGCCCAGCTGCTCCTTAAAAAAATAATAATATTCAGGAATAGAGGATCAGCCATGGAAGGTTTGCTCATTTAATAGCAATTTCATATCTCCTTTTCTGCGAACGCATTTTAGAATCTGATTGGTTCGGCTTTAAGCCAAAGCATTCTAATACATCATTGTTTCTATAGTAACAGCTCGTTTAGAGGGACTTGTGCAGGAGGTGTGTAATCACTGATATGGTGGAATTTTCATTAAGGAGTTTATTTAAAATTTCTTGAAGTCCGCAGCGTCAGTGCTTCGCAACAGTTTCTCAATATGACACATGAGGTCACCTTCTGCTAGCAACCAATCCAAGTGTTTCAGTGGCATGTTTTTTTTTAAATAGTTAAAATGTTAAGGCAAATAATAATCGTTGTAAAATGATCTTTAGTGTAATGAGTCATATTATTATTATTATTATTATTATTTGAGGTTGAAGTCCACGTCCATGTCTGTGTGTCTCTCTGTACAGCAGAACTCTCTGTCTCACTTATTAACACACAGAAATCACATTCTGTAAGGTCGAGTATCTGACGCCTTGTTCACACTAAGTTGTACTTCTTTGGTGCTCAGACAAATACACTCACTGTTCGGTAATCGGAGAGAGAATCACAGATGAGAAATGGAAAAAGTCGATCAGATAAAGATGAAGTTTTGTCTTAAAACTACTCCGGCGTGTTAAAATTCACTTATACCACGTCAGCGCTGTTATTTCAGCCAAAGTGAAAATATGAACTAATCCCAGTCAAAATATTCACTTTATCTTTTCTCATTAATATCTATCGGTGCAGGTGTTTGTTTACATTGAGACAGTAGCGCATTAGTAGATTATTTTAAAGTCGATTATTAAATCCCACACATACACACGTGGACAAAATTGTTGGTACCCTTCGGTCAATGAAAGAAAAACCCACAATGGTCACAGAAATAACTTTAATCTGACAAAAGTAATAATAAATAAGAATTCTATGAATGTTAACCAATGAAAGTCAGACATTGCTTTTCAACCATGCTTCAACGGAATTATAAAAAAAATGAACTCATGGAGCAGGCCTGGACAAAAATGATGGTACCCCTAACTTAATAGTTTGTTGCACAACCTTTTGAGGCAATCACTGCAATCAAACGATTCCTGTAACTGTCAATGAGACTTCTGCACCTCTCTGCAGGTATTTTGGCCCACTCCTCATGAGCAAGCTGCTCCAGTTGTTTCCGGTTTGAAGGGTGCCTTTTCCATACAGCATGTTTCAGCTCCTTCCAAAGATGCTCAATAGGATTGAGGTCAGGGCTCATAGAAGGCCACTTTAGAATAGTCCAATGTTTTCCTCTTAGCCATTCTTGGGTGTTTTTAGCTGTGTGTTTTGGGTCATTGTCCTGTTGCAAGACCCATGACCTGCGACTGAGACCCAGCTTTCTGACACTGGCCAGCACATTTCTCTCTAGAATCCCTTGATAGTCTTGAGATTTCATTGTACCCTGCACAGATTCAAGACACCCTGTGCCAGATGCAGCAAAGCAGCCCCGGAACATAACAGAGCCTCCTCCATGTTTCACCGTAGGGACAGTGTTCTTTTCTTGATGTGCTTAATTTTTCCGTCTGTGAACATAGAGCTGATGTGCCTTGGCAAAAAGTTCCATTTTTGTCTCATCTGTCCATAGGACATTCTCCCAGAAGCTTTGTGGCTTGTCAACATGTAGTTTGGCATATTCCAGTCTGGCTTTTTTATGATTTGTTTTCAACAATGGTGTCCTCCTTGGTCGTCTCCCATGTAGTCCACTTTGGCTCAAACAACGACGGATGGTGCGATCTGACACTGATGTTCCTTGAGCATGAAGTTCACCTTGGATCTCTTTAGAAGTCTTTCTGGGCTCTTTTGTTACCATTCGGATTATCCGTCTCTTTCATTTGTCATCAATTTTCCTCCTGCGGCCACGTCCAGAGAGGTCGGCTACAGTCCCATGGATCTTAAATTTCTGAATAATATGTGCAACTGTAGTCACAGGAACATCTAGCTGCTTGGAGATGGTCTTATAGCCTTTACCTTTAACATGCTTGTCTATAATTTTCTTTCGAATCTCCTGAGACAACTCTTTCCTTCGCTTCCTCTGGTCCATGTTGAGTGTGGTACATACCATGTCACCAAACAACACAGTGACTACCTGGAGCCCTATATATAGGCCCACTGACTGATTACAAGATTGTAGACACCTGTGATGCTAATTAGTGGACACACCTTGAATTAACATGTCCCTTTGGTCACATTATTTTCAGTATTTTCTAGGGGTACCATCATTTTTGTCCAGGCCTGTCGCATGAGTTAATTTTTTTAAATAATTCTGTTGAAGCATGGTTGAAAAGCAATGTCTGACTTTCATTGGTTAACATTCATAGAATTTTTTTTAATTATTACTTTTGTCAGATTAAAGTTATTTATGTGACCATTGTGAGTTTTTCTTTCATTGACCGAAGGGTACCAACACTTTTGTCCACGTGTGTATGTAATGCCTAAGTTTCTTTGAATTCTGTCCAGTCAGTTTTGCGTGATGCTGTGACAAACTGGCTGGACAGACATCCAGACATACAGAACATTTTCTGAGACTGGTTTCAGTCCTCCAATGGATGAACCGTAAAGATATCATTGGAAGACTAAGGTCGACCAATGTACAGATAAAACCTTGCCTTTATGTATATAGATCTTGGCTTCACTGCACAAGAGAAACATTACTCAAATTACCTTGGAAAAGAAAAAATCGATACCTTGACCGAACAGCCTTTAATTTAGAAAACTTGACCAATTTCCGTTTTCCTGAGTTATACTGTACTCACCTCATTCACACCTCTTTCGTTGTTCTTAACATTCCAATGTATTTAAAAGAACACAAAATCATATCTAGCTAGCACATCATTTACTAAAGTTGCTAAGGTGACAAGACGATCAGAGTGGTGTCCATGAACATCTTACAACATACTGTATGTAATGTGTGATAAGGGTGCAGAACTTCATGTTTTTGTGGGTTTTGATATTCAAGCACCTCCCCTGATCAGCCAACACCACAGCAACTGTCCAGAGGCACAGAAAAGACCGCACTTCCCTAGAGTGCTTTAGAGACACAACAACTAAAACGAAGCTGCTGGTGCCCTTCTACCAGGTGGCCATAGAGAGCCTGCTAACTGACTGCATGTTGGAGCGGTGCAGTATGCAGACGGCGCTGCTGTAGATAAGAAGGCACTCCAGAGACTGCAGAGAAAATCATAAACTGTCCGCTGGCCTCTCTGATGGACATTGACACTTCACTTTACCTCAGCAGAGACACAAGCTTCAGCAAAGATTCCACCCACCCAGGTCACCATCTGTTTTGAACTTTCGACCTCTGGCAGGCGCTACAGCTCAGCCGAGACACACACCTCCAGATTTACAGACAATTTGCGTTTAAAACAAGAAAATGAACTCAAATGAGGAATTTCTATTATTTATTCTTTTTAATGTTCTAATGAATTCTTCAGTGGGGTTTGGCTGTCTTTTTCTGTTCACACCGTGAAGTAGCCGAGTCCCAGTGGACTCGAGGCATAAGGCAGGATACACCTTGGAAGGGGCACACACAATACAGACAATAGGGGGACACCGATTAGCCTAATCTGCATGTCGTTAGACTGTTGGAAGAAGCACACAGACCCGAGGTGGGACTCGAACTCTCAACCCTGGAGGTGTAAGGCCACAGTGCTAGCCACTGCGCCACATACAGTAAATGTCTAGGATAAGTTCCAGGGGTTGTCTAGTGGTAGCTAGGCTGCTAGGTTTGCATTAGCTTGGATGTGGCATAGTTTGTAAACTCAATTACAGAGCACTTTCCATTCCTAAATCCTTGTTCTTAAATGGAAACTTGGCAAGAATATCCAACCCACTAACGCCAATCGGTTCTTCATATTCATGGTATTAAGAAACAGCCCAGAGTTAAAGGCCTGTGCGTAAAGACACTCCGTCAGCTCTGGGATTTGAACTCACAAACTTTCCTGCTCATGAGCATTTGACATAAAGCGAGCTTCCCGGTAGGAGTCCTGCATTGACTTCACTCAAGCTCTACAGCATTTCTCACCCCCTTGCTCGACTCTGCTAAGTGAAACAAAATCAATTCTGTATCTCAGGTGTCTAAGTGTCCTTTCCGAACCCAGCGCTCTCCCGTACACATACACTCTTACCCTGCCTCGACCTCCCATCATCCGCGGTTTGGCCCTGTGCTAGGGCAGGATTACAGCGGGTCTCCAGCTAGGACATGGCATGCGGTTTGGCGCAGTTCCAGGGCACTCATGTGTAATAGAACCTACGGAACATTATACGGCATATTGATGGCCTTTAATGGCATGGCGGCTCGGATACATTTTCATCATTGCACAGACACACAAGCTGCTCAGGGCTTCCTTTTTCCGAAAACTGGAGCACAAGCACAAACTAGCCTCCCAGCTACACTGACAAACACACACGGGCGCGCGCAGTGGCAGCAAACAGGTGCCTCCACATTATTGTCAGGTCCACTAGGACGAGAAATCCCTCGTCTCCTGAACTAAAAATAATCCCAGAGGTGAGCTGAGTCTAATTAAAAATCAGAGGCCAGATGTTTCGCCTTTGCTGAGTCTTTTCCCCAATGTTTCTTTTTGGCAGCTGCTTCTTTCTCTCTCTCTTCTCACTGTTCCTCAGCACAACACAGGCTTGGACCTACAATAAAGCAAAATCACCTGCTTTCATCTTCCGCCAAGAATTAGGCTTGTTCTCTTGCTGATAGCGCCACACTTACTTACTCTAACTGTACCTCTCTCCCAATCTCTGCAACGTAAGTAGAGTTTTATCGTTTTATCATTTTAATGTGGGGTTATTTTTGGCAACCGTCCAAAGTGCGGGACCGGCTCGGCCTCCAATCGTGTAAATGAGTCCTTTCTGAGCTGGTCTCTCCATAAATAAAGCGATTTAATTAAACCTGAGGCAAGGGAATCCAGCAGCTCAGATAGAGGATGGCTTCTTCTTCTTTATTTTTTTTTTTGTTGTTGTTTTAGAACGGTTTAAAAAATAGCTTTAATAGCTGTGTTCTATGCCCTGGATAGAATTACTCACTGCTCTAGACACCTAACTCGGCTCATACAAACAAACAGAACTGTGAATTTCTTTAGGCATCTGAAAAGTAACTGTATTGCTGCTGGTACTTTTTTTTTAAACCTTGGGGCGGTGGGTTTTGGAGAGATAGACCAGTTGGAAAGAATGGAAGTAGCGCATAGGAGGTAAACTGGGAAAGCTGTGTGCTCGGAATGAGAAACTGAGCCGCCCTGATGCTGATTTGTGACTCATGGTCTTAATCAAGCAGCTGACTTGTATTGCTCTCGGCGTGCATTCTTTTTCCGATCTCACCTCCGAACATCATCTCCGGATACTCCTAGGTGTCGCTTTGACAAACGATCCGTGTTTCTGGACTAAACTGCTTTACACGGCTCCCCCAGCAGGCCTAGCTCCCCGGGCTCAGGGTTTTTTGTTCCTCGCTTCTGTGATCAACCGTTATGGTATGTGCACAAAAAAAAAAAAAAAAGAGAAAAATGTCACCAACAAGGAAACATGAGCTTGAAAGTCATTAAATGGTGCACAGCAGCACTTCCTGCGAGTTCTGCGAGAACCCTGAAGCCAGAGACTGGCTTGGCGTGCCTTAGTCATTCTTCATCACTTGTCACCTTCGTTCTTTCCTCTTCTCGTTCGGGAAGTGCCAGACGCGATCAATACGATGGTGCTCCCCGAGTCTCGGCGTGCCGCCGTGACATCCTGAGAAGTGCTGAAGTGGCCTAGAGTTGAACTCTAGATACAGTTCTCCATGTGTGCAAACACACACACTCATACAGCCTTCAGTTTCTTGCCTCCTGCTAAAGGAATATTTATGTACATCTCCAGATCTGCGCCTTAGGCCTCGGTTCTATGAGTAGATGCCTTCCATAGCATCGGTAGGGTTACAGATGGCTGTTGGACGCTAGCTTTCTCAGCATGAGAGAGAATATTAGAACAATGTTCTAGTGTAGTGTAGACGCCGGTACAAGTTGGCTTTTCTTCTTCTTCTTCTTCTTCTTCTCCTTCTGCTTCTATAACGGAAGAAATTAAACTACCGTTCTTAACGTAATCCCTCAAAAACCACCCCGTCCCAAAATATTCGGTTGTAGTTATGAAATTCTAACAACATCGCTGCTTAAAATAATTAAGTCCATACATCATAGTATAATTGGTCCAGTGATTATACTCATTTTTGAAGCTTTCTGGCAAAGTTGAGTTTATCCTTTGATAATTAGCATCTCTCTGCAAGAAGCTTAAAAATAAACAGAGGTGTTAGTAATGTGTGAAGAAATAATTCCATGCTTTGATAACAACAGGACACCCTCAAGCAGAGAAACAGCAGCACTCTGCAGCTAATTAAAGGAGGATTTGGCTGGAAAGCTAGGCTATCATTCCACATTATGCACAGATTTATTTATGACGGTGACTCCGTTCGGAGTATTGGGCCGAAAACGGTTTGGGGAGCGTAGCTTGCCTAGTGCCTCATTATTGTTACAAAGTGGTAATGTGCTTTAAAAAAAACCCATAAATCCCCATAATAGTCTGGTTTCACTGTAGCTCTGGTGCAGAGATCATGAGCCTTGCTGTCTTGTTGGTGTTGCTTCAATGGCCGCCATCAGTCCCTCCTCAGCTCTCCTTTAGCTCCACTAAATCGTTCACCAAATCTCATTTTTGCCGGGTGACATCGCAGAACTCCAGTAAATGAAGGATTGTTTCACTTCTCCAAGCCAATATCGTCCGACGCCCCCGATGAAATAAACCCGGTTGTAATGCATAAACATCATTAACGTGCTCAATCATCTACCTCCCACGTAACAAAGCACTTTAAAACAATCACTGTCTTCTGCTGAGAGCTTACCACGCCCACAACCTGCTGGTATTACGTTACAAAAAAAAAAAAAAAAAAGTCAGCCCGATAGCCTTGGTGCTAAATTTCTCAGCTGGGAGAAAAGAAGTAGCGGCGTGATTTAGGCAGCTGCTTTAATGCTGAAGCACGTTTCTCCATAACCATAAACAAGAACATGTCCGCTCCCGGAGAGACACTCCATAATCAGGTGCTCTACTCCAGCAGAACAGAGACTCAAGTGCCTATCCACAGAGGCCTCCCTTTCTCCATCGCTCTCCCTCTCCCTCTTTTTTCCTCTCATTCTCTCGCTGGCTTAATTTCACTCCAGCACAGAGCTGTTTTGCAGATCTGGCTGGGTTGTTGCTCTTGTGTGGGCATCGAGGCTGAGCATTAATCATGGCCTGCATCCTTCACACTCTCCACAGGGAGCGTGGCAAATAATGAATGTGCTTACCAAACCTAAAACGAACCAAAATGAATTAAATAAAAGTAGCAGCATAACCTTTTTTTTTTTTTTTTTTTTTATAGATCAAAGCCAAACATGGCTTCGTTAAAAGAATGCATTTGCAGAGTGTATTTAAATTAATAAGTTCAAAGAAAAAAATACAATAAAATCGCACGTCTGAAGCATGTGCACGTTAAGACCGTAGCACTGACTGGACACTGCAGTGGCCTGAGAGAAAAGCAGCGAAGTAGAACATCACATTATTTCACACTGATGAAGTTCTCGAGTAAATATGGCTCACTGTGCTCATCGGAGCTCATCGGGGTTAAGAGAAACCCACGGAGACATACAGTGCTATATAACTTCTGAATATTTACTTCATCTTACAACATATACTTTATGTAGCATAGAAATTCTTCTGTGATTAAGTTCTTAAACCCAATTGGTATCACAGTACACTAATAAAAGCAGAGTGGCCAATGCTTTCTCTTAACCATTGATCCTTGCAGCTGGGTTCATTCCCGATCCTGATTTTGGACAGATTGAGAAGCATAACTGTGTTTTCTCTGGAGATCTTCAACATTTCTATTAAAAATCAGACTGCATGGTGCCACGTCATGTAATGTTCCTGCCTCATAGCTGAAAGCTCCTCACTCCTGATTTCAGCTTATGGAGGCTTGGGTTCTGCATGTCCTGGCCATCCACATAGGTTTCCTTCAAGTTTTCCATTTCTCCCAACCTCCATCAGTAGTTGAAATTAGTCCACTAAATTGCCCCAAGATGTGAATAGGTTCATGTTCGTGTTGTGCAGTAGAGTTGCATTCCTAACTTGCTCCCGGTATTCCTGCTCCACTCAATCATCGTCTATCCTGCTTTTTATACACACTCATTCACGCATTATGGGCGATTTGGGAATGTGAGTCAGCCTGATCTGCTAGAATGTTTTTGGAAGGAAACCGGGATAAATGATAAACCAACCTTCTAGATTTTACAGTATGTTCAGGGCGTGGCACCGCAGGGACTCTGGGTGTGTGCTGTTGTGTCTGGCACCAGGCCATTGGCAGCAGATCCTTTGGGAAACTCTGTGAATTGGATTTGCATGTCCGGCGCATCCCATCGGCGCTCGACCGGATTGGGATCTGGGGAGCTGATGGGCTTGACTTTTTTTTGGTCTGCTGGATGCTGGTAGGCTGCGGTGCACTGGGTGTTCTGGTGCCTTTCTGTCCAGCATTGATTTTTTTTTTTTTTTTTTTTTTTTTTTGGCCAATTCAAGCTGCATTGATTTTTCTGTGGGATCGTGCCAGAGAGTCTCATGAGAGGTGCTCATGATCATGTCACCAGTTTTCTGGTGTGTAGTTGCTGATCAGTGTTACTCAGTTCCATTGTAGTGATGTTTATGTTCGGGCTGAACAGTGTCAGAAAAACCCAGTCTTAAATAAGTATACTATGTTTAGCAAAAGTAAGTATACACAAATGAATACTTATACAGTACCTAGCTGGCTAAACGGAGGAAATGTCTTGCAAATAGCAGCTAAACAGCTCTTCTGTAACATTTCCACGTGAGCTAATTCGTTAAATCAGAATGATTAATGTACAGCAGGACTACATCCAGGAAAACATTTGTACAAACAAATGGCGATATCTGTACCAATAGTGTACAAACCACTAGTCATTGAGAATTACCTTAATTGTTTATTGTGTGTGTGAGTGTCTGTGTGTGTTAATTTAAATCAGCCCTGCGGTAAAATACAGGAGGCTTTCACAATACAGTTAAGACGTTCTGTTTTATTGCATATTTTTTTTTTCTCCCACAATAATGCAGTCTGGCCTTGATTTGGTATTTGCTATTAATAACAAGAACATTTGCATGCAGTGTGTAAATGATGTCATATGCATTAAAGCGAAGACACTGACAGGAAGTCCCAGGAGATGAAAACTAAAACTTGCTAAATATATGCAACCCCTCCTCCTTTTCTCCATGATTTAGTCAGCTGGTAATTCCCACCGCTAGCCTGTCGGCTCTGCTCTATCACATGACAGCTATCAACTGGGGAGGGTGAAGGCTAACGCATGCTTCCTTTGAGACAAATGAAGCCAACGACTGCACCTGTTCAAATCCAGTACATGCCGGGTAGCACATGCAGAGCAAAGAAGCCCTATCGACCCGCTTTCATGTACATGCTCACAGACAGCCAAAATTGGCTAGTGTCACTGTGATTGACAGGAGAGATTATGAGAGGAGTATGCCCCTCCCACTCAGAATTCAAGCCTGGTGTTTGGTCTCAGGTGGCTGTGGCACTGTCGGGATTCAAATGTTTTTTTTTTTTTTTGTCTTTGAATAACAGAAAAAAAAAAAATTACAACAAATGATGCCTTGTGATTTGTATGTTTCTTCCTTTACTGTGTTTATGACCATGTGTTTCCCGAAGTGTTTACAGTTCTCTTATGATAATGCATGCATTAGTATTAAGCTACTATAACAGCCAAGTCCTAGTCAAATTTCCTGATTTCTTGTTTGTCTTTTTTGTTTGTTTTGCTAGTTTGTTTGCTGTAAATGATGTATCACAATATTAAATAAAGGTTTGCACTTCCATCCTTCCTTTTTCATGAAAGAACGCAAGAACAACAACTTAACGATGCAGGAGACTAACACAAGGAACATAACAGCGGGCCTACTGTGCTGGTGTTCGGCACAATTAGTTTCAACCAAGCAGAGGAGTGGAAGCTTATGGACATTCCCGCCCCATATTATGGCATGGGCTCACCACCCGGCAGACTTTCCTTTCATTGCCAATTCTACTCCAAGAGCTTGGCAGATTCTAAACCTGGAGAAAACAAGCAGACCCTTTATGTCCTTAAATGCTTACCAGACCGTTACAGCTGTGGCCGTCGTGACCTGTAGCTGACGAGTCTGCAAAAAGAGAGAGCACCAGGTTGCTTAGAAGTGAGGCCAACTGGGTGACCCCCAGCACAGCACTCCAACAAAAGGGTGAAGTAAACAGAGTGAGTTCCTGCAAGAGCTCCAGGAACAGCTGAAACCCCGTCTCTTGGGAAGAGCTGACAGTAGCTTTGTCTGCTCCAAACTATATTTCTTGCCGAACACACTATGAAGGTCAACCTAGTGATCTCCACAGCCTCACTCAAAGCCTTGTTCCCAATTCAGCACCCTGTGGACGTTAACCTGGTGGCCTCCATAGCCAACACTGACAATTCTGTGGCCTGTAGAGTTCAACCTGGTGATCTCTCGATGACTGCTTCCTGCAGAGGTTGATGAAATTATGTTCTCCATGCTACATTATGCCTGAATTATGTCCTGTTTAATGCTATACTATGCCTTAAGCATGCCATGATATGCCAGACCCATGCCCTGCTCGGCTCAAGTTAAGCCCTGCTTCATAGGATTCAAGCCCTTTTTTGTATGAGCTATGTCCTGCTTTACTCTTGCCCAAAAATGCCCTGATTTGCCCAGGTCATGCCTTGTTCAAACATTATACTGTATTACATTACATTATGCTGTGCTCTGCCTGAACTCAGTCCTGCTCTGCCTGAGCCAGACTTGATGTCTCCTAGTTTCATTGATGCACTGGCCAATAAAGTTCCTAAGAGCAGTTCCTGCTCCTTTTTCAAGCCTAGTCAGAGCCCAATTGCACAAGCACCAACCCTCATGTAGAGTCTCAGTCCAGTCCTTATGCTACTGTATGTTCCAGCCACCAAGACTCCCTCAGCCTTGACACAAAATGAGCTGACCATATAAGGTGTGTTAGGAGTCATGCCTTATAGAGGGAGTTTTGTCATGATTCCATCACCACAATTTTTGCATGTAGTTCTACTTTAAAAACTTTTATTTGGACTGTGATGTTTCCAAGTGTTTGTATATTGACATTTCCCATTTCTTCATACCAGTGTCAATGTTATATTGACTGCTGTGTTTCCTGTGTGTTTGCTTGTTAAAGTTTTAACATAATTTATAGCAAAAAACAACAAACAGAACTGGAACTGTTACTAGGGCTAGGCTACGAGCTAAATGCTAATGTGTGCTTTCGCATTCCTGTTGGTTTTGTTAATTTGATCTAAATTATGTTTAAATCGTTAGATTGAAAAAAGGTCTGCACTCACATCCAGCCTAATCTCTCTTCATGACATGAGGAGGGTGATGTCATGATGTGTAGGATTGTGGGAAGCCTTGAGCCAATGGACTTGGGGCACTAGGCAGGGTACACCCTGGATGGGGTACCAGTCCATCACAGGGCTCAAGCACACACACTCCTACACTACATGCAATTAGCCTTATGTGCATGTCTTTGTGGGAGGTACCCACTAAGCATGGCGAGAACATACAAACGCCCTTCACATTCATCAGTAAACACACACATGCACACATAAAACAGAAGGCAGGACCCTGCGGGTGTGAGGTCACACTGCTAACCACTAGACCACCATGTCCCCTATACTCAATCCATTTATTTTATTTATTTATTTATTTTTAAGTAAAATTGCTGTGTTTTATTTTAAGATAAAAAAGCAAATAGACACAATAAAAAACAGTTATTTGACAGGCTTTTTTTTCTTTTCTTACTTATTTCTTTCTTGTCTTCCATATCATTTTTTATCCCACTGCTTTTAGCAAATAAATACATAGAGTAGACCTATGCTCTATAGAAAATAGATTAAGCCTTATAGATAAATTCTATGAGACTATTATAGGATTTGAAAATCCATTGGCAGTAAATTTTGAATTTTATCCTTGTTCACACTTACACACACACACTCACACACCATAGTAGTTATTATCAGGAACAGAAATGAGGTAGTTTCTGTGGTGAACCTCAAAACGCATGTCTTTAAAAACATCTTCAGGGAAATCAGTGACTCAAGAAATGGAAGAAAAAAGAGAAACAAAAGAAAAGAAACAAATCTGCCTAGCATTGCATTATAAGTGAGCAAAATGGGTTAGATTATAGCCTTTTACACTTAAGTAAATAAACACAATACATATAAATGATAAATAATCAGCGAGCCTTGGTACTGAACTGATAATTGATCAATGCTGTCGGCTTGGCCACCAAACGCCTCTCGTCTCGTGCCAGGATGTGCTGATTCAGCATGAAGCTGACACGCTCCAGTAGAACAGAATGGGAATATTTGCTGACTTAATGTAACCCTGACCATTCACAAACAGGCTATGTAAAACAGTTGACAGTTTACTCACCTTATATTCTACTCCTGACTGGGAATTAGGAGAAGGTCTAGAAGTGAAAATGGATCCGGAAACACTACAAGAACTGAAGAAGTGGTTTAACAGTAACAACTAGAACTTGAATAGTGATGGAACTCAAATGTGAGCATTGTGACTGAGACAAGTAATGTGTAGAGGGTGATAGGTGATGTGGTTCTCTAGAGCTGAAATGGTTCTTTGTAAGCACTACCCTTAGCATTACTAGAAGGAAATGCAAAATCCTCCATAATTCAGTAAGGCAGAGTACTCTTCCACAGATGGTGGCATGAAATCTAAGGAGGATCTAAGAATAGAGACATGTCCACCATGAAGCCAGAGTGGCACTGTCAACAGAGGAAAAGGGCAAAGCAGAGCTAGAGGGGAGCAGCATCCGCAACAGAGATAGAGGAATTGATGTCTACAACAGGGTCAAGGGGGGAGGTACATCTACAACAGAGCCAGTGGGGGAGTGACATCTACAACAGAGCCAGTGGGGGAGTGACATCTACAACAGAGCCAGTGGGGGAGGTACATCTACAACAGAGCCAGTGGGGGAGTGACGTCTACAACAGAGCCAGTGGGGGAGTGACGTCTACAACAGAGCCAGTGGGGGAGTGACATCTACAGCAGAGCCAGAGTGGAAGTGATGTCTACAACAGAGCCAGTGGGGGAGTGACGTCTACAACAGAGCCATTGGGGGAGGTACATCTACAACAGAGCCAGTGGGGGAGTGACGTCTACAACAGAGCCAGTGGGGGAGTGACGTCTACAACAGAGCCAGTGGGGAAGTGACGTCTACAGCAGAGCCAGAGTGGAAGTGATGTCTACAACAGAGCCAGTGGGGGAGTGACGTCTACAACACAGTGACGTCTACAACAGAGCCAGTAGGGGGGTGACGCCTACAATAGAGCCAGTGGGGGAGTGACGTCTACAACAGAGCCAGTGGGGGAGTGACGTCTACAACACAGTGACGTCTACAACAGAGCCAGTGGGGGAGTGACGTCTACAACAGAGCCAGTGGGGGAGTGACATCTACAACAGAGCCAGTGGGGGAGTGACGTCTACAGCAGAGCCAGAGTGGAAGTGAAGTCTACAACAGAGCCAGTGGGGGAGTGACGTCTACAACAACACAGTGACGTCTACAACAGAGCCAGTAGGGGAGTGACACCTACAATAGAGCCAGTGGGGGAGTGACGTCTACAACAGAGCCAGTGGGGGAGTGACGTCTACAACACAGTGACGTCTACAACAGAGCCAGTGGGGGAGTGACGTCTACAACAGAGCCAGTAGGGGAGTGACACCTACAATAGAGCCAGTGGGGGAGTGACGTCTACAACAGACCGGAGTGGGAGTGACATCTACAACAGATAAGGAGTGTCGTCTAAAACAGAGTAAGCAGGGGAGTGACATCAACGACAAAGACAAAGGGAAAGTGACATCTACAATAGAGCCAGAAGGACAGCCACATCCACAACAGAGCCACAGTGGAGCGACATGTACAACATAGCCAGAGGAGGAAGCAACACCCGCAACAGATCCAGGCGGGGAGCAACATCCACACTCAAGCCAGAGAGGAGAGAAATGTCTACAACAGATCCAGAGGAGAGGACAATGTCCACAACAAAGCCAGAGAGGAGAGACATGTTTACAACAGAGCCAGTTGGGAGAGCAACATCCACCACAGAGCCAGGGGAGAGGGACATCTACAACAGAGCCAGAGGAGAGAGCGAGGTCCACCACAGAGCCAGGGGAGAGGAGCATCTACAACAGAGCCAGAGGGGAGAGCAAGGTCCACCACAGAGCCAGGGGAGAGGGACCCCACCTGAGCCAGAGGGGAGAGCGAGGTCCACCACAAAACCAGGGGAGAAGCACATCTACAGCAGAGCCAGAGGGGAGAGCGAGGTCGACCACAGAGCCAGGAGAGAGGGACATCTACACCTGAGCCAGAGGGGAGAGCAAGGTCCACCAGAGGGGGCCTGGAGCCTATCCCAGGAGACTTTGGGCACAGGACAGGGTACACTCAGGAACACTTTGTTACACACAGACACACACACAACACAATTTAAGGAATGCCAATTAGCCTAATCTGCATGTATTTGGAATGTGGGAGAAGTACCTGGGGAAAACCTACCAAGCACGGGGAGCACATGCAAACTCCATGCACACAGACTCAAAGTGGACATTGAACCCCGACCCTGAAGGTGCAAGGTGACAGTGCTAACCACTATGTCACAGTGCCACCTACTTTCTTTCTTTCTTTCTATTTATTATTTATTATGTTTTTAATGTCTTATCACATGTTTATTTACATATTGCTTGTATTTTTTCAGGTAAATTTCCCAAATGATTTAATTATTCTTTAATGTTTTTTTTTTCACACCTGATATTTCTTTTACACGCTATTTGTTCCACACAATTTGTTTCGTTCCTTGTGTGATCGATTTGTCTTTGCACACAATTATTTAGACATTTTCCCCCTACATGACTCATTTCACACATTTGCTGTTTTTTTTTTTTCTGCATCAATTGATTTCTTTTCACATGTGTCTTTTATATGAGTAATTAATTTTCATATGTGGCTGCTTTACAGTATATTCATTTTGTCACAGTTTTTTTAAATCACATTATTTATTTATTTTAAATTGTTTTGTTGTTGGTGTTGTTGTTACATGGTGTCACAGTTACTAGAGTCCACATGGTACGTTTTTGAACATAACATATCCAAACTTTTTTTTTCATATGCATTTATACACATTAATGTGAAAAGTATGAAGTTTGAAAAGAAGTTTGACCATATTTGCCTGTGGAATCAGTCCTTGCTATATGTACATGCTGTGTCTCCTGGGACAAAGCCCTTGTGGGTTTATATGCATTATACAGCAGCATCAGAGTGGAATAATGAACAAACTCTATAAATGGTTCTCCAGTGGTGGGTCAAGCACCTGGTCAAAAACACATGACTCATGCACACCGTAAATGATATGACACCACTTCAGGGCTGAGATGAACGATCCACACCTCCCACCATCACCACCACGGAATACTGCTTTTTTTTTCTTCTTTTTTTTTTCTGGAAATGTTGCAAGATTTCTGGATCTCGAGGGAAAATGAATTTCTCGCTCAATCCATCACACTTGGCAGCTTTGTGAGATGGTCCAGGGTGGAAAATGAATTAGATCTGCAACGTGGCCTGACATCGTAAAATGAGCATCGGGACCGAGCTCTGCATTTCCTGTCAATATTCATGATTTCCATGTCACGAGGCTCTCGTTTTTGAGATGAGAGACAGGACCGCTCCGGTTCTCTCGCGAGCGTAATACGGGCTCTGCCGAAATGGATGGTTTTTTGTTACGGTGGGACATTAAAAGCCAGTATTATGGATGAAGTGCGTCTGCTGAAATGAATAGGCTCACTTAGAGGAAGAACGTGCTTTATAACATCGGTGTGGCACTCCGGAGGGCTGTAAAACACACCATTAAAGCCACACTGACCACAAAGGCCATTCTGCTGCATTACTAAACAAATTAATCTCCTTTAAAACATGTGGGACGAGAAGCCATTAGCTGTTGACAATGCACGGGAGCAAATTGTTAATTTAATCTTTCTCATGCAAACGCTATGTAATTAATTCAAAAGTGTGTATGTGTGTGAGTGTGGTGGTGGGGGGGGGGCATCATGTATTTGCTATGATAATACAGGGTGAACCTTGCGCAAAGAAAAATATCGGAATGAGATTATTAACAGATCTACCATGAGTTCCTTTTTGACTCTTCTTCATAAAGACTCATGGAGTTTTTCTCTAGTGCCTTTGGACAAAATGTCTCTGGGGAGGAGGCGGGCTTAATCCAGCTCCTCCTACCTGGGCAACACTTGGCACACAATTAGAGCCACAGGCCAATTAGTGTGTTGTTTTGCATTAGGCCTATAGGAAGAGTTGGATCAGATCCATGGAGACCTTTGACTCTGTAGCAAGGATTTTTAAACGATTACTATTTTTACTAGCTATTTTGGGTTAAACTAGAGTCCTATAAGCCTGCTTTGTGATACTATAGAGTACTGCGCAAATGTTTTGACCCAGCACCCATTTCTCAATATTTCTCTTCAAAAGAGTCTTGAGTAATCTAGTCTTGAGAAATATTTCTCCAGGATTCCTGGAGGACCTTTTTCTTATTTTTAGTCCAGTACCTGTACCTGAGGAATGCTGTTGCTCAAGACTTTTGCACACTACTCTAGATTGAAATTTATTTTTTGAATTGGTATGACTGAAAGGTGGGTATAAAATATTGTGCAGAATCCATGATAAGCTATCATGGTCATTAGCCAGCTTCCTTATTTGCTAGAGCTGCAGAGTGTGACGGAGCCCAACGCTGAGCTGCACATTCAACGCCAAGGTCTGAGTTGGGAAAAATTGTGTGGGTTAGGGTGTGATTTCATTTTTGACTTTGCTTCCATTGGAGTATCGCACATCTGCGAGGCGGTAAGTAAATAGTCGAACCCTAATTGTGATGTTAGCGTGATTAGGAATATGCACCATGTGCGCGCACACACACACACACACACACACACACACAAACAGGTTTTTCACCCCTCAAGAGGTTTTCTCACGTCAGTGATGTTTCACTTGAATGCAAAAGCAAGTGGTGGAAAGCATTTAACGCCTTAGCACTAAAAGAAAGAGAAAAAAAAAACATGATCATCATAAATGATCATACTGAGACCTAAAACAAACCCTTTGCTCTTTTATTTGTGTTCTGCTGCAGATATTTCATCTCGTTTGGTTTGTTTGATAGATTATTTACTAGTGTTAAGTGATATAAAACAAAATTACAGAATCCAAGAAGTTAATCAGGGTCCTTAGTGTGGGATAAAAGACAAACAAGTGACTTTAACCAAGGACAATCTGCCCTATAATCAGAAAATGGTGGAAATAGATGAGCGTTAAAATGGGAATTACAAAGAAGTGGCTTGGATTTAAAGAAGCAGTAGATGTATGGTAAGACTTTGCAAAACGAATACAAACACTTGACAACAACACAGAGCAAAAACTTGTGAAAGAACATGGACAGACTCTTAAATCTTCCTGTGCAGTTGGGCAATAACTGCTCTCCAGCGAGTTTAATCAGCTGCCTGGTCTCGTGCTTCTTCCCAAGGATCGCGTGTGATTTGTAGGTCGTCTTCCAATGTGGATCGCCATGTTTTCCTCAGTCATCCCTCATTTTGCTTCCTTCATTGAGGCATCCAAATCATTGCTATTTTTGGGCAATGTGTCCAGCTAGTTTCATCCTTCACCTACTGGAGATGTCTTGTAGCCTGCGAGACCCAATTTTTTTGCTGTTGATCCAGTTGAAGGAAGTAGTGTGTTTAGTTTCTGGGCCACCCTTGCTGTGGTCAACATGATTTGCTGACATGTAGGATGATGTTGAAGACACGGAGCTTGTTTGCAATGCTGATCAATCTGGATGCCCAAATCTGGTGCATTCATTGGAATATCATGATTGCGTTGCCAATCTTCCTCGGTGCCTGAGAATTTGTGAATCTCCTTGATGGTCTGGGTCCAAATTGGTGGTCAACTCTTTGTGACTTGGTTTAGCTCTGGTCAGTCCATTGAAGACTCCACTGTGGACTGGTCACACACTGGTTCCTCATGATGAAATCCATAGAGAGCAGAAACAGGATTTGGGAAGGATCCACTCTTGTCTCAAACCTAGGGTTAGGCAAGAAAACTCTACGGCAAAAAAAAAATAAATTGGTGGTGTCTGTTGAGGTCATGGAGCTCCGACAGACTGACCAATTTTCCAGCTTAATCCAGATTGACGTTCTAACTTTTTGTCTTCTTACGAAGAGCGAACATATAACAGATAAGTATTTATAATATATTCACTCGAAACTCCTGTTATATCGCTAAGTTTTAATAGTTTTGCCACGCACCCGCGTCCAGCCGGCTATCCCATTAGCATCGCTAGCCCGTTAGCCCGGCTATCACAAGTTTGCCTATGCGTTTTCCACACCGATTATCTCCGTTTTTTGACACCATGTCAGTTGTGTGTCTGTCTCTGAGTGCAGGTGAGGACACACTGGAGCTTCACTCGGCGGATTTGGAGAAGCAGATCCATGACCTACAGGTGAAGCTGGCCCAGCTACGACAGCGGAAAGCCGCGCTGGAATCGTCACGGACCGACGCTCACCTGTCCCAGGTAAATTCTCGGCATGACACACATCCTTCCACAACCTCTACTCCGCGTGTTTCTCTGTCCAGGTCCAACGCACCACGAACGCAGCCCGCCCAGGTTTCCTTCACCCCGGCGCCGGGATACCACGAAGCCTGGATACAGCAGCAGTGGAAGACGCGCACTAGGCCCCGGGCGAGGACCTCTCCCCCTCCGCCGCTGCCCGTCTTCGAGATCCCGACCCGAAACCGCTTCGCTCCTCTTCGCGAGACGGTACACGACGCGCTGGTCATCGGAGACTCCATCGTCCGGCACGTCCGTGCTACCACGGCTAAAGGTAAGGTGCGCACTCGCTGTTTACCTGGTGCCTGCGGCCCTGAGGGAGAACTTTGGAGCTGTGGTGCTTCATGCTGGCACAAACGACACCAGGCTGAGACAGACGGAGATCCTGAAGAAGGACTTCAGGAGCCTGGTTGAGAAGGTCCGCAGCACATCACCCACGACAAGGATCATCGTATCCAGACCGCTTCCCACATTCCAGCGAGGAATCGAGAGGTTCAGTAGATTGTTTGCTCTTAATGAATGGTTACAATCTTGGTGTCAACAACAGAGATTACCCTTTGTTGATAATTGGAATGTTTTCTGGGAGCGTCCTAGGCTCTACCACACTGATGGACTGCACCCTAGCAGAGCTGGAGCAGCAGTCCTCTCAGACAACATCTCCAGGACACTACGAACCATCTGACTGGCGGTAAGTCGTGTCTTAGATTCCAAACATAATAGCCACATTGCAACTCACCATACTGATAGATGCGCACACATAGCTTGTCCTATAGAAACTGTGTCTGTTCCCCGAATAGTGAGAAAAAAGAATAAATTTGTTAAAATCGCTCGAAACAATCTAATAACTATAAAACCAGAAAAAGGCCAAATAAGTAATCAAAATATACCTCTAAAGTTTGCGCTTCTCAACATCAGATCCCTTGTGCCTAAAGCACTGATTGTTAATGAAATTATCTCAGATTGCTGTCTTGACGCACTCTGCCTTACTGAAACCCGGCTCAGACCAAATGAATATATTGGTTTAAATGAGTCTACTCCGTCAGGATATTTCTATAAGCACGAACCCCGTCATACTGGTCGTGGTGGTGGTGTCGCAACTATCTACAGTGATGTTCTCACCGTTACTCAGAAAACAAGGCCCAAGTTCAACTCGTTTGAAGTGCTTATCATTAATGTTGCACTCAGCGAAATTCATAATAAACCCTTGCTACATTTTGTTCTGGCCACCGTGTACAGACCCCCGGGGCCATATGTCGATTTTCTTAAAGAGTTTGGACATCTGCTATCAGACCTATTGGTTAACTCTGACAAAGTGCTGATAGTAGGAGACTTTAACATTCATGTAGACGATGCTAACAACGCTTCAGCTCTCGCATTTATAGATTTGCTAAATTCCTTTGGGGTTAAACAAAATATAAATAGACCAACTCACCGCTTTAATCATACGCTAGATTTAATTATATCCCATGGTATAGATGTCTCTAATATAGACATTCTACCTCAAAGTGATGAGATCACAGATCATCATCTCTTAGTATATACTCTACCTGTAGAACAGCGTAGCTGTGCCTCCCCACGTTATCAATTCAGTAGAAATATTAATCCGACTACTAAAGACAAATTCACAAGTAATCTGCCGGATCTGTCCCAATTTCTTATCAGACCCCTAAATGCAGACGATCTAGATGAAGTGACTAGCAGCATGGGCACTATTTTTACCAGTACATTAGACACTGTTGCTCCCATCAGATTAAAAAAAGTCAGAGATAAAACACTTGCACCATGGTACAATAGTCACACTCGCGCCCTAAAGAGAGGAACCCGTAACCTTGAACGAAAATGGAGAAAAAGTAAATTAGAAGTTTTTGGAATCGCGTATAAAGGTAGTATGTGCAGCTATAGACGGGCTCTAAAAGCGGCTCGGGCCGAGCATCTGAGCCAACTGATAGCAAGAAACCAAAACAATCCCAGGTTCCTATTTAGTACAGTGGCTAGCCTAACAAACCCTAAGATGCCTGCAGGGAGTATCCCATCACAGCTTAGAAGTGAAGACTTCATGAACTTCTTCAATGAAAAGATTGATATTATCAGGGAGAAAATAATGGAAATTCAACCTCTAACAACACCTCATGATCCAGTCCAGTCTAAAGCTTCACAATTAGATTTTCAGTGCTTTACAGGTGTGTAGGACAGGAACAGCTGTATAAACTTATCACCTCGGCTAAATCAACAACATGCTTGTTGGATCCAATCCCAACCAGACTTTTAAAAGAAGTGATAAATATAGCTGGAGCGCCCCTTCTAAACATTATCAACTCTTCATTATATCTAGGTCATGTCCCTAAACCTTTCAAGTTGGCAGTTATTAAGCCTCTTCTTAAAAAATCTAATTTAGACCCAAATGATATAATAAATTACAGACCAATTTCAAACCTTCCGTTTATATCAAAGATATTAGAAAAGATAGTATCAGCCCAAATATGCACATTCTTGCAGGAAAACAATATCCTCAAAGAATTTCAGTCAGGTTTCAGGCCCCATCATAGTACAGAAACTGCACTAGTTAAAATTGCAAATGACCTGTTTTTAGCTTCGGACCAAGGCTGCATCTCAATTCTTGTCTTACTTGATCTTAGTGCTGCATTCGACACTAGATCATGATATTCTCATAGATCGTTTAGAAAATCACATTGGTATTCAGGGACAGGCGTTAAAATGGTTTAGATCCTACCTGTCTGATCGATTCCATTTTGTAGATCTGAATGGAGAACAGTCTGGTGTAATGCCAGTGAAATATGGGGTGCCACAAGGGTCAGTTTTAGGACCTCTGCTGTTCTCAATATACATGCTTCCCATCGGTAACATCATTAGAAGACATGGGATTAGTTTCCATTGTTATGCTGATGATACTCAGTTATACATTTCCACAAAACCAGATGAAATACCCAAATTGTCTAGACTAACTGAGTGTATTCAAGATATAAAAGATTGGATGACCGATAATTTTCTTTTACTAAATTCAGATAAGACAGAGATATTACTTATTGGCCCAAAAACCAATAGACACCAACTCTCACAATTCAGCCTGCGTTTAGAAGGATGTACTGTTACCACCAGCTCGACAGTGAAAGACCTGGGTGTAATATTAGACAGTAACTTATCCTTTGAAAATCATATCTCCAACATCACAAAAACATCCTTTTTCCACCTTAGAAATATTGCCAAGCTTAGGAACATTTTATCTGTATCTGATGCAGAAAAGCTGGTTCATGCATTCATGACCTCCAGACTGGACTACTGTAATGCATTACTGGGAGGCTGTCCTGCATCCTCAATTAACAAGCTACAGTTAGTCCAAAATGCAGCCGCCAGGGTTCTCACTAGATCCAGAAAATATGATCAAATAACCCCAATATTATCATCCCTGCACTGGCTACCTGTTCAGTTTAGAATTAATTACAAAATAGCATTACTTACGTACAAGGCTCTAAACGATCTAGCTCCCACATACCTAACCAGTCTTCTGATATGTTACAATCCACCACGCTCCTTAAGATCAGAAAACTCCGGACTACTGGTAGTTCCCAGAATATCAAAATCTACAAAAGGAGGTAGGGCTTTTTCATATTTAGCTCCAAAACTTTGGAATAACCTTCCTGACAGTGTTCGGGGCTCAGGCACAGTTTCCCAATTTAAAAGTAGACTCAAGACGCTCTTTATTTTTCCACCCATCCCGAGGCATCTGGAGATTGTGCCAGCTTCAGTAGACAGAGGCCGACCCTGCGAGGTTCCTGAGGCATCCAGAGAAGGACCTGCTCCAGCTGAATTCTTCTTCATGTTGGTTTGGAACTACACATGCTGCTCCTGAGCTCCCAGTGATCCAGACCCTCATCTGCCCTCTGCACCTGCTGACTCCACCCTGAGCTGAACTGGACTTTGTGTTAATTTAAATAACTTCTGTTATATCGAACTTTCAGCTGCATAACACACATGATGTTCTACAATTTCTGTTATCTGTCATCACCCAGATGAGGATGGAATAGATGAGGATGTTGAGTCTGGTTCCTCTCAAGGTTTCTTCCTATTGCCATCTCAGGGAGTTTTTCCTTGCCACTGTCGCCGTCACCCTTGGCTTGCTCATCAGGGACAATCTCATTATCTAGACACATTTTTCTTACACATATATACATTTCCATAAGTCTTTTTTTCATTTTCTTTTCATTTCTGTGAAGCTGCTTTGAGACAATGACCATTGTTAAAAGCGCTATAGAAATAAAATTGAATTGAATTGATCCAGAAGCTGGAGTGTAGGTACTCTGGAAGATGTTGACAAAATGCTGCTGCAGGATGCTGTAGGTTCTTGCAATGCTTGAAGGTGAGTCATGATGGATGAAGTCGAATGGTTCCTCGAAATCAATAAAAATTGATTCGAACAGGAAAATAGACATGACTGAATAAATTTAAAAAAGAAAGAAAGAGAGAAAGAAAGAAAAATGGCAGCGCTAGACACCCTGTGAAGCAAAATGTGTGCTGAGACAACGTGACAACTGGTCTAAATGAAAACAATATTAGTTTTTAGTATTAGCATTTTCGTCCTGAGTATTTCTGCGTTCTGAAAATATTCAAGCTTTATTACTGCGCCAAATGGATTTAGAGGCAGACTTGATCCATCTCAGCTCAAGAAAGGACAATTTAGTTCAATTTAGATCTTTCTCCTTCTTCACTGGATTGGAGGATAATCAAAGACGATATTTCAGCAACAACAAATATACCAGCATTGCCACCCTTTATTCATCGACTGATTAGATCAGATCAGATCAGATCTATATTTTCAAGTGAGACAGAATCCAATCCTGGGTTTGAAGTTCAGCAGTTAAATGATTAAGGTCCAGCAAGAACCGTAACAGCTGTAACAGCCGAGCCAAGCAACTCTGCTTATTTGCATTGAAAGTTTTGCATGTGTTAAATCATGCGTAAAGGTAATAAACGCCGAGGTGTTTAAACATAAACAGGCTCTACCGAGGGCGAGCAAAGTGACATGTCTTGCATGTTTTACAAGTTTGCCTTAATGAATATGCAGTTTAAGGCATTTCTATCTGTGCTCGATTAACTGGCGTTTTTTTTTTTTTTTTTCCCTCCTCGGGTGATGGAGCGTATAAAATGAACAAGCCCTGGATTATTTTTTATTAATTCGACAACACAAAATAGGAATGATCTTACACATGTTGTAATTTTGACCTCACTTTTGTATCTTGTGTGTAAGTTGTGCGCATGAGTGAGTGTCGGAGCACTAACGCAATATTGATTAAATCAATTAATTAATTAATTAAAAAAATACAATACGGGGTCTGTCCGGAAAGCATCCAGCCATGTAATATGGAAAATTGAGACATTTTATTTGAGGAGATTGTACATATGGCAATGACGCCCCCGTCTGCTTCACACACTTCTCCCAGCATCTCTTCTACTCTGCAAAAACATTCAGCAAAATCCTTTGCTCGAATTGCCATCAGCTGCCTTGTGACATTTACCTGAATCTCACAGATGGTCTAAAATCTCTTCTCTTTAAAAGGTGATTTTAGTTTCGCAAAAAAAGCCTTAAGTCACAGGGCGCCAAATCAGGGTGCCAATCAGGGTGATTGGATGCCCTCACTGCATCCTCCCCCGAAAAAGCCTCCGAATCATCTGAATAGTTTCCGAGGAGAAATGTTCAAGCGTAACACGAAATTGGATGCGGATTCGTTCACTCCGCTCGCTCAGTCATTTTGAATGCTATGGCCACCCGGCACACGCTCTCGCCCAATGGCATCTAGCGCCCACTGACATCGTTCAATGTAGGCGCATTCCGGTCCAGTGTTCTCTTTATTATATTAACAATCCCTGGATAATTTCCAGACAGACAATATACTGGATCATACAGTATGTTTGCTATTTTGTACCCTTATGGATGGACCTATATTAATTTATTTGGTCCCATACCCAATCCTCTGGCTTTCTCATCAGAGCTCTGGAACCGGCACAGGCTGAGTGATTTTGTATGGGTTTAGAGTTAAGCCGCCTGCCAGCAGCGGCAGCAGCAGCAACCCAGTGGTGACGGGGCTCGAACCACAGCCCTTCTGATCAGAGCTTCAACCGCCTGAGCCATAAGAACTGTTTATTAAGGCATTTAATTTTTGAGATTAATGGGGTTTTTTTGTGTGTGTGTGTGTATAAGAAAAATTAAAACCTACAACTTGATAACATTTATCACAATAATCTGAGAGTATTATTACATCAAGCTCACAAACCAACCACCTCTACTAATACTTTTTGCACCCTGCATCACCGTCCTTGGTGTATTTCAAGTTTCTTCTTCCAGGAGTCTTGTTGAGCTCAAAGCTCAAATCACAATACCTAACACGTACCACACACACACACACACACAAAAAAAAAATCCTTCAATTATACCTTGTTTTGAACATGACGGCTTTTACGCAATTATTCCTTGTTCTCCACCTAAAACAGAGCCATTAACATCACAGTGTAATTGATCGAATTGATGCAAATTGTCCTCTTTATTTGGGATTGTAGAAAATCAGAGTCTGTGTTCGAGAACAAAAGATATAAAAAAAAGAAAAGGAAAGAAAAGGAAAGATTGCATTGATTACAGAGTTTGAATCCAAATTTTATTCTCCAGGAAAAAAAAAAAGATTTAGAAAAAAAAAAAAAAAGATTAAGCAAGTAAGGAAAAGATCTTCTCTGATCTAATATGCGTCCCAAGCCAAGCAATTGCAGTTTTTGACTCTCAGGATCTCACAAGGATCTCATGTGCTGCATTTTTGATTAATGCCATTTCTCCTAAGAAATTTTTAGCAATAAAAATTTTACGCATCTTAAGCAATAAAATGTTCCTCTCGGGACAGGGAGAGGGATGAGTATCAATTCAGGCGGCATTAGACAAGAAGTAGGGCACATAAATCAAGTCGGGCTTGATTGCACGCTTCATCTGGAGCTGTGGTCCGGCACTGTGTAGCTCGGGTTCGGTTTATTTCGACATAATTATGCAGCTGGTGACTCTCCTCTCCTGGGCACGGCTTTAGAAGGATGTGTGTTTGCGTCGTGTGTGCAAGGCTGGCCTCGGGCTCCCTCTCTCTCTCTCTCGCTCTACCACACACACACACACACACAGACGCGCGGAAGGTGTAAGAGGAGGAGGAGGCGAGCGTGGGTGTGAATGTGTATCATTTTTCATTTCTGTGTGTGCACTTTCTGACTTGCCGTATTTGAACCAACTCACCTTTCTCTCTCGAAACTCCCATCTTCCTCCTGTCTCTCTGTGTTAAATCTGACGAGCTGAGCTTCATGGATGTTTGTGAAGAGATATATGTGTGTGTGTGTGTGTGTGTGTGTTTGTGTGTGTGTGTGTGTCTGTGTGTGTGGGCGGAGGTTAGCAGTAACTGCAGCCACATGGCTTGTAATTAGCTGCTTTCTCGGGTGGCCTCTCGGATTGCCGTCCAAACACTGGTCCAACTCCGGCGTTTAAATGATCTGTGTGCTAATTATGCAGTTGACACAACATTTAGCGTGGAGGTGGAGGTTTTGTAGCATGTGTGCTAGGTCCACAAACACTGCTCAGTCAGAAAAATGTACCGTAGCTCGTAGGCAAGGCAAGCGGCGTAATTGGCGGCTGAAATGTCACAGAGGTTTATGGCAAGCCGTAGGGATGTAAGTGAATATATTCACTGAATGAACGGATAATGTACCCCAGTACAGATACAGATATGACTGGGATGAGCGAAAATCTAGACAGACTGCATTTTAAAAGCTTTACACTGCGGACCATTAAGCGGATCTGAACGCTGCTTCAGCGCCCGATTCGGTCCAATCCGGTCCTCAGAGCCGCGCGGTATCTTTCCCAACATGCACCGACATTCTTACTGTCACCTGATTGCTGATTGCACACGACTCGACTCAATCATCACCACACATTTTAAAATCACAAACAAAACACTCGCTCGGTGTGAAGTAATGCTCGGCGTATCACAGTCTGACTTTCTGAGCCTTTGTTTATCGTTCATGCTGTTCTGGTTTCTGTTTGTTGCTGGTTTTTCACGAGTCTGGATTTGTGTATTTTGTGTTGTTTGTGTTGATCGCCCGAGCCCCTGACTGTTTCTGGCAACGCGCTTGCCTAATGTTTTGCTGAACTTTGTGCGACCCTCTCCACCACCTGACTCCTACAGTATGTCCGGGTCCAAGGTGAGACAACTGACCCTGGAGGAGACGAATGCATTGAAGGGCGAAATCAGCGTTAATATAACAAATTAAAAACCTTTTTTAAAAATTTACCGGTAAATTTATGTCACATTATCTTCATTAATGGTTATCAATACCTAATGAAAATCTAAAGGAACCTCACATCAGAAGTACTGCACGTGTGAACTTTCTAATCTCTGTTTTTTTTTTTTTGTTGTTGTTTTTTTTTCTCAGTCAGACTAGACAGAAAGTTTTTCAGACAGTTTCAAAGGGCATCTGGTTGAGATAGTTTTTTGAACTTGAGTGATGTAGCTCAGGCTGAGGAAGTTCAAGAGTTGACTCCCATTATATCCTGCACTTTGATATTTGCCTTACAGCCCTATTTAGCATCCTATAGAGATATTTAGGCCTTGTTCAGACTGCAGACAAATCTGATTAGTTTCACGAATCTGATCGTTAGAAGTCCCTGTCCACACCGTTACTTGAAAGGGATCAGACTGAATTTGACGCGTTGATGTAACGATGTCGGATGGTCTCATGCAGCAAGTTAAGTTATTTTAAATCCTTATATGGTGGACTCCCGGTTCACGAATGCCCGCGAGGACAAACAAATCAGTTCAAGAGCAAAGAATTTGCCTAAAGTTCGTTTCTGTTCACAAACTCCTCCTCGTTAGACGACCCAGAAACTGTCACCCCAAGTCGCCGCTATCAGCTGAACAAAGGCATGAGTGCGTCGTCCAGCGATCAGTTTTGCTCAGTCTGGGGTTGCAGATCGCAGACATGATGCAAAGAATTTTGTGTAAAGTACAGAGTGCTACCTAATCCTTAGGAACGATAATGCAGGGGCAATTTTTGGGCAGCTCGGTTGGGCAGTTGGGCGGCGCAGAAGAAACAAAACTCTCTAGATAGATTTTTAGTCAAATCGGCTGCCGCGTATAAACCAGAAGCAAAGAAACAAAAAAGGAGAGAAAACCCCTGAAGAGGAATTATCTCTAAGGAGATTTTACGGAAGGATCGTCTCCTTCCAAACACTAACCTCCTCCTCACCAAACACTAACCTGCTCCCCACCCATCTTCCTCACCTTCATTTCTTCCCGTTAGCGAGTATCGCTAAGAAAGGTGCATTAAAAAATAATGTACAAATGAGGTGTTTGTTCTCTCCTGTACAGTCTACATTTATATTTAGTGCTGCAGTATTCTTTTGTAGAATTTATCCTTATTTATACTTTTATATTTTGTAATAGAAACAAAATGAATCAAAGTTAAATATAGTTCATAGTAATGTATTCATCCTTTTTACCTATGGGGGGAAAAAACTGAATCGGTTCTCACTTTGCCTTTACTGATAGATTCACAGACGTTTTGCTTCATCCTCTGTCCAGTGTGGCAGAATTTCCATAGAAAATTCAAGTGCATGCTTAAAGGTAAAAGAAGAAAAACTCCCTTCACAACATTCTAAAGCATAAACCATGGATCCATGTCCCATTTCAGGTGATCATGTAGACTTGAACTTCCACATTCCGTTACGAGTGACGTATTCGACAGTTTGAAATCTAATTCAAGCAGGTAGAGTAACCAGACCGAGGGAGATCTTTAGGAATCCAATTTGAATCTGACTTCAAACCAGCTCTGGATGGGGTTCAGATCAGATTTGCAAAGATTTGTAAAGATTTGCATTTTTACACTGTTTAGACTATATGAATGCAATCTGATTCCAAACTGATTCCAGTCAGCCAAAAATCTGAATAGGCCCTGCAGTCTGAACAAGACCTTAGAGAATCCTGTGCTGCCAAAGCACAAGATCAGATATGTGACAGTGGAAGGTTGAAATCCTTTGGATAGCATCGATTCTTCAGATTCCAGATAACTAGAGATGTTAGTAGCTCAAAGTTGAATCTTCTACACTTTGGGGGAAAATTTACTAACTAGGGATTTTTTAGGTAAGGCTTTTCAAATGCACTTTTAGTCCGAGGAACATAATAGTAGAGAAGCGTATAATTGGACCTTCAGGAAAACACTGTGACGCCACCTTAACACTGTGAAAAAATTCCCGTACTGATTTTTCCCCCCCAATTTATAAGCAGCACAAGAACATCAGCAAAAACAAAAACTGCACACAAGGAGAGTAAGATTCTTTATTTTTATAACTCATGGTTATTTTTTGTAGTTGCTGCTTGTCTAGACGGTGGTGTCCAATTTTACACACAAGAAGGCGAGTGTGGCTTCAGATTTTTATTCCGGCTACAAACAGGTGTGGCTCTTTTCTCATTTTTTTTTTTCCTGGAATGAAAACCTACTGAAACGTAGCATTTTATTTAAGAATAGTATTCATAGGGCTACATGACACCTGTACTAACTCAAACACAAAACCCACACAAGCCGTTACCAAAGAAAAACTGAATTTATTTGCAGTCTTTCAGCTAAGACCAGAATCTTAAGGATAAAATCTCCAAGATAAATCCACATGAGTCCTTATACTTCAGGCAGTAATTTCTCCACAAACATGACTTGGACGTGCACTTGGTCGTTATGATGAAACACAATCATAAAATCAACCGCACTCACAGACAGAGACTGGAGTAGAGTTCGAGCGACAGGACAAAGAAGGATGCAAAAGACAATGCAGCAAGGCATGAGTATTCAGAGAAAACGGAAATGGGTGTGGCTGATCGCAGCCAGGTGGTGATTTGAGTGAGTACACAGAGAAAGCACAGCGAGAGCCTGAAATTCCTGAGTTACAGAAAAAAATAGGTGAACAAAACTGAGATGCATAACAGACACCCACATAAGCCTTTCATGACCTCAGATATGATTTATTTTTATTCAA
Source organism: Clarias fuscus (assembly GCA_030347435.1). Lineage (NCBI taxonomy): Eukaryota > Metazoa > Chordata > Actinopteri > Siluriformes > Clariidae > Clarias > Clarias fuscus. The sequence goes on along the minus strand of CM059223.1, from coordinate 2,120,679 downwards.
TTGGACATACAACCACTACAGTCTTCAGCCATTTTTATCCATTGACATTAATACCTGATCTGAAGCTGACTTCGGAGGTTGTCATGACAACAAATTGAAAACCTGAAGTTACACTTCATGGCCAGAAGTTTGTTATTTCAAAGACAGTCTTACGTAATACGTTACATTCATGTGAGGCAAATGGTGTCATTACTGTACAAGCCTTTAATATTACTGGCTCTAGGTTTTAGTTTGGTCTCTCTCATGCTCTCACTCTCTCTCTCTCTCTTTCTTTCTAGCTCTCTAGTTTTGCTCTTTTGCAGCGGAAATGTGTGGAATGATGTGTGGAATATTATCCACAGACTCCAAAAACCATCATTGCTACCATAATAGTGGGGGAAAAAAAGAGAAAGGCGCTATTCAGAGCCAGGGTTGTGAGCCACTGGGCTAGAAATGAACATCAGCACCATGGACAGCAGCCTAGAATTCAGGAATTGGGCTTTCTATCTATGTACTGTTGATTTTGTGTGTGCGTGCGTGCGTGCGTGCGTGTGTGTGTGTGTGTGTGTGTGTGTGTGTGTGTGTGTGTGTGTGTGTGTGTGTGTGTGTGTGTGTGTGTGTGTGTGCGTGTGTGTGTGTGTGTGTGTGTGTGTGTGTGTGTGAAGATTATGAATTTATGCCTCTGAATGAAAACAACATTATTCTTATCCATCCTTTTTTTTCATTATACATAAAGAAGATATGCCATTAAGGGTAATGGAAGTTGTAATAGAGTTTGTTTCCAGCTGCTTTATGACTGTGACTATGTTCCAATAATTTTTCTACTGTAGCCAATGCAACTTTCCTTCATCCCTTGCCCTTGGTCAGATCCACTACTTGGTGAGTTCCATTACAGTATAAGCTTGAGTGAGATCTGTGTACCTCTCTGGCTCTGGTCGTCACCTTCGGTTGCAACCTTAAAGGTTCTATTTGGTACTTAAACATGTTCTGAAGCTAACAATCCTCATTTATCTACTAAATCTTTAAAGGAATTGTTAATGGAATTTCTTGTGACATTGCACCTCCAAGGTCGAGAGTTCGATACCTGCCTTCTCCTCGTTTAGTGGGTTTCCGTTGGGTGTTCTGGTTTCCTACCACAGTCCAAAGACATTCAGATGAAGTTAATTGTTGTTCCCAAAGTGCCTGTATTGTGTGAATAAGTGTATAAGTGTGTGCATGCTTTCCAATGCCCAAGTCCCCTGAGTTAGAATCCAGAGACCCTGTGACACTGTACAGGATTGTGTATGTGTGTGTGTGTGTGTGTGTGGTATGTCAACACCACAATAAATAAGTAACTTTCTAGGGGGGAAAAAAACAAATTTTTCACATTCATGACAAAATTCTTTGTACAGATTGACCAATAATATCAATAATACATTTTCAACCTAGTCCTAGTCCAGTCCTCCATCTGTACATTTTTACGTTTTGTTTTAATTAGCTAATTAATCTACATAATTAGCATGCTAGCCAGTTTATATGACTAAAGAAAACAAACTCTCCAGAATATCACTCTAACATCATCCCTGCTCCTAATCATTTTAAAACCCAACGCACCACTAATTGACATAATTGAAATGTGTCTCTGAGCATATTTTCGATGACGACTGAGGTTTCTCGCTTCCCAATATGGTTCTACGTAAAATCTTTAAAAGAATCCCTGAGAGGCATCAGTGCTGCGTACTAGACAGAAGCTTTGATTGTTGGTTCTATTCATAGAGATTCCTTATGAAAGCCTTAAAGTTTCCCACAGATAGAATAAGGAAAAACCCTCCAGGTTTTGAGACGGTACCTTTCTTTGTAAGATTGTAGATGTTAAGAACTTCTGACTTTTGAAAAAGAAAGTCAATAATACTTGATCACTGCTAGTCAACAAGGGTTCATCAGTAGAGGGATTGAAACACTAGGAAAAGTTCCATTTTGTTTTCTTAAAATGTTCTATTTGGAGAATATTCCAGGGATGTTATTTTGTTTCTAAATAAAACATCAGATTGAACCTTTGGGTTTTGGTGTTAGGTGTGAGGAACAGGAATAAAGGTGTGAAAAAAGTCTAAAAAGTTTATATATATATATATATATATATATATATATATATATATATATATATATATATATAAACCTTATACATAAACCTTAAAATAAGATGCCCTCAGCAAGACAGACCAACTAAAGAATGCTTTAGAGTGATAGATGGTACCTTTCTTTTTAAGATTGTGGGTGAATTCGCCTATAGAGCAGAAGGCAACACACAAACCGTGGTATGAAAACTGAAGCAAGGCTCCATCTGGCTTTTTAAATAGGTTCTTATTGAAGGTTTTTTTTTTCTGAAAGGTCATAGGATTCTATGTGGAATTTTTAAAGACTCAATCAGAAGAACAAAACGAAGAACGCTTTAGGGTGCTACTGGAATCTTGTAGTTATCCTTCCCATCTAACTCGTGAAGGAAAGCTTTACAACCCCTACAAGGGCACGAAAACACAAGACAAGTTCCTTCCAAAAAAGTATTTGCGAGTTTGACCTTTCTTTCTAAAGTGCTACTGACAAGAGATGATGTCCGCATTCTGGAGTTTGACAGTTACTTTTGCTACACTTTCTCTTGCACCTTCGTTTTTTTTTTTTTTACCCCTCACCAGCTGGATGAGACCGAGTCGTGAGGGGGGAACATTCAACGTCCTGGTGTTAATATGCTGCCGTGACATGTTTTGGCTTCATATGTGAATAATGAGCTAGTTACATTCCCTCCATTGTGTATGAGCATAGTCCTCAGTGAATAGTGCAGAAATGATTTGTGCTGTCATTTCGAATTGCACAGTAACGCGCAGCTGAAACCAATTCGTGCCGCCTCCGCCTTGCCACGGGCCCCTGAGATCTGCGGTACTGGAGATCACGGGCGCGCTGACAGGCCACTCTGCTCTTCCCTGCTCTGTCTTTATGTCTTTCAGCTCCGATGCCAGTTCAGGAAGAGCCGTTTCTTTTAGCATGGGGGGGGGGGGGGAGTTTTTTATTACAGCGTTTAGCTGTCCACAGAGATCGGTTCTATCGCCAAACTCCCATGGCAAAAACAAAACCGGAGCCGCAGCCTGGCAGTTTTCTGGTTTTTCTCACCACGGCCTGGTGAATTAAATCAATCCCTCAAAGCAAATGTTTATTTTTCTCTCTCCCGCTCTATAGCTCTCTTTTTCTTTGTTCCATTCCAGATCAAGCACCTAAAAGGCCTAATTACAGCAGTGCGTGAGCCTGCAGGCTGAAACGCGGACAGCTGCTCGGTGCTCTCTGCTTTAACTCTGTGCCTCTGACACTGTCCACAGAGCGTGAGGCTTGCGCTTGCAGCATTAAAAAAAAAAAAAAACGCCCCCGCTGACTCTCTGGTCTCAAGTCCAGCCTTGGCCTCTCTTTTTTTTTTTTTTTTTTTTCATGGGAAACCCGAGTGGCCAGTTTCATATCCCTGACAGCTCATTAGCACAGGAGCAGCAACGGCCTGACATCAGCACCCGGCCTCTACTCCACTCTACCAGCAAAAAATAGACCGTGAACGAAGGAATGTATCTCTCTTTCTATCTATCTCTCTTTTCCCTCTCTAATTAAGATACTAAACTGCACACTGAGAAGGTCCACGCTGGATTATACCCTTTGTGTTTCCAAAAAAACCTGTAATGGAGACAGTAATAGAGTGGGTGAGAGAGGGAAAGAGAATGTAGATCATGGTGAACAAATAGCATTTTTTTTCCCTCTCTGCTCATCTGGCTTCATTACTCAGGTCTGAATGCTATAGATAAAGTTTCCTGTAGATCATAACTTCCGGCGGAGAAGTTCGATTGGGAGAGAAGGATCCATTTATGCATGGCAAATCATCATGTCAATATTCGAAGGTTCTACGGAAGCAGTACACGGAATGCCTGCTAATCTCTTTTTAATAAACGTCTGAATTAAAAAACGTTAGATTAAATAAGTCGTGATTTCCTGGCATGCACTTAAGTACTTAAAGTGAGTGTTTGATTTCCCACCACCCAACAAAAGAGGATGTGGTAATTAATGATGCCTCAGCAGGAAGCTACAAGCATGGCAGATGGCACGGGTTACTCACAGGGAAGCAACAGCACCACGCTCATCTCTCATCCAGAGATGGAGTAATGCGATTGTGGGACTTTAAACGAATTTTTCAGATCTCTTTGATCACGCCTCAACTTTAAGAATGAAAGTGCAGATGTTTCGAGTTTCTCTTCATTTGATCCGGATTAGATCTGTCTTCTACGGGGCTGTTTTTTTTTTTTTGTTTTTTTTTGTTTTTTTGTTAAAAAATGTTATTATCTGACCTACAGAAAGCATCAAGTGCTTTAGCCTGGGATTGGGTTTAGCAGTTTAAAAATCATATCTGATTTTTAAATATCTGTGTTTACTCCTGCCACACCACACCAAACCACACCACCTTTCTTCCCTGGATTTAAAATCCCGTAATTTCGCTGTAATGAGTTTCCACAAATGCCTATCATTGGCAGGCCTTTCATTTGGGAGAAGGCAGGCGGCTAGCAACACATCTGGGCTCCAATTTTTAATGAGACTTGGCTCCTACTCGGCCGTTTCTTGTCAAGCCAGTGTGGGTTTTCTGGCTCTGTCGACCACCTGATGACACTCTCTCCAGACCAGTGGAGATACGAGGTCACTGCTGTGGGCTCAGAGATAAAAGTGGCTCTGTGGGCGTTTGTCTGTGTGTGTGTGTGAGAGCACATCTGTTCAAAGACATGGACTTTGTGATGTTCGAATCAACGAAAATGTATTTATATCACTGATCTTAAGTAAAAGTAGGTGCAAAATTTGTTTTGCACAGGATTGTGATTTAGATTAGGATTGGACTTGGATTATGGAATTATGTTAGGTTTAGTTTTGGGCTTAGTTTAGACACGTGGAGCCTGCGTGCACAAATGGAAACACTTATCTGTCGGGATTTATTTTTACTTTTTTTTAAAGGTAAAGTGCATGTTAATTTGTTTAATTTTTACTTTATATATTGTATTAATTTTTTGTATTAATTTTTTTGGGCTGTGGAACGAATAATTTGAGCTTTCATTGTTTCTTATAGGAAAATTATATTTGGTTTACGAATGTTTTGGAATACGAGCCCACTACCAGAACGAATGATGCTCGTAATCCAAGGTTCCACTGTATAAAATGGGGAAGGCATGAAATGTGTATCACAGTGCTTGTTTTTCGATAGATTATGGTTCAGGATGGATTTAAGGTAAGATTTGCAATAAACTTTTGTTAGGGCGTGGCTTAAAGCTGAAGCTTGTTGACGTTGTAGTTATGTTTAGGCCTTGTATTGGATTTTAGATTTAGGACTGCAATTGATTAACATTGGTATTAGAGTGGTTGGTTAAGATTAGAGTTGGGGTCAGGATTGGGCTTCAAGGTTTAGTGTTACAGTACTGTAGGTTTTTTCTTAAGGGTTGGGTTTAGTTAAGGTTTAGAATTGGATATGGTGTCTAAATTGTGGTTGTTTGGAGTGTGTAAAGAGTTTTAGCACCTTGTAAATGACTAAGTCCCGCTTCCTTCAGGTAATGAGTAATGGAATTCATTTTGAGTGTAACCCACGGTGCAGTGGTGCTGTGCTTTCTGGCAGCGTGTTGTGAGTTATGAGCTCTTTGTGAATCCGTTATTATTATTGTAATGTATCTTTTTCTATGGAATGCTTTGGAAACTTTTTTTCTTTGAGTGGACAAAACCTCTAATTGAAGCGAATCCACTGAATGTTAGAACAAATAGCCTGTAGCTATGCAGCTATAATTCGGTGCAGTTAGAGGAAAAAAATATATAAAAAAAAAAAAAACCTTAACTACCGTAACAACAATGCTGAAGGTTAAGCACGCTTATACTGTAGCTCCAGCACCGTCTGAGAATTTCACCAGCCGAGTCTGAGTGTGTGTGTGTGTGTGCGAGACAGGGAATTCGAGGATGTCTGTAACAACTCACTAACATCTAAGCTGTGAAGATCCGAGACTGACATATTACAAAACCTTAAAAGCATGAAGTGAGGAATCACAAATTTTGATGTACTCAAAGACTAAGGATGAAAAAAAAAAAAAAGAAAAAACACTTGAATTCTAAAGTTCTATCCTCAGAGAGCTGTAAGATCCGTCTGACAGACTCATCCTCCAGAACGACTCAAGTCCGAAGAAGACAACAGCTGCAGTGTGAACGAGAGAGAGAAACAGCCGGATTAGTGTTCTCTCGCTGCATGTCCACGAGTGAAGCAGTGCACTATGGTGGCGTTTGACTAGAAATAAGGTAAGCCAAGACCTGATAATCTTCTCTAGGGAAATCTAGGCCAGTGAGTATGCACATTTCTTGACAGGTTTGATCCACTGAGTGGTTGGGTTGCAAACAATGCGTGCTGAATATCTGTGTGAGTGATGACACAGACGGAGAGGAAGCGAGAGGGGAAGCGAATATTCAGCGTGTGTCAGAAAATCAAGAGCAAAACAAGCCTCCCTGCTGCTTCTCGCTCCCCGGGTGTGAACGACACCCCGCTCTCACGGTTTCGCAAATGTGTGACCTGACCAATGTGACTGATTGGAGTTGTTGCTGTTTAAAAATCTTTTGAAAAAGCATCCGAGCGTGTGTACATGGATGCATGGATGGGTGTGCACATACACATTGAGCCTTTTTCCGCCAATGCGCTGACATTGGCACGTGAGGCGCTGTCGCTTGGCTATGTGTTCTTCAAGATTTTTTCTTCCCCCCCCCGCCCATCTCTTGGTTTTCACAGGGCCACAGATGGAGGGACGGCATCCATGCTTTCACTCGCAAGTAGCTGAAAAACATGCCAAATAGTTTCTCTCTAATATTCTGTTCAGAACTTAACATTGTTCTGTAACTTTGAACAAGGCCATCTGCTTATGTAAGTACAAATATTAAAATGTCCAATGCAGTTTATCTCCAAGTTATTATTCATATACAGTATATTAGCACTTTTTAGGCAGACCATTACTGACTGCAGCCCATCTGTTGCTAAGAACAATATATAACTGGAACCATTGGAGCACCAATGGACAAACATTATTGGAAAATTTGATTACATTTCACTTTAGGATTAAACCTGATTTGAGATGTAGCTTGGTTAAGGTTGGGATTTGGGTGTAAAATTGCTGTTGATGAAGTTAGATGATTGAGGTGAGCTTTTGGATTAAGATTAGTCACATTGGGGGTAGGTTTAGGATTAGGATTAGGATTGAGGTGGGGTAAAATTGGAATAGATTAAGCATTGGGGTTGATGAAGGTAGAGGGTGGGTTTAGCATTGGGCTTAGGTTAAGGATTGAGGTTAATCAGATTGGAGTTGATTATCATTAGAGCAGGTTTAGGAATGGTGTTGATTAAGACCGAAGATAGGTTTAGTGTTAAGGTTAGTCAGATTGGGATTAGTTTTATGAGTGAGTTTAGTAATTTAGGTTTAGGATTGAGATTGGGTAAAATTTGGATATATTAGTTAATTGGGTTGATTAAGATTGGGGTAGGGTTAGGGTTAAATAAGACAGGTTGGGTTGAGGTTTAAGATCGGGGGTTGATTAAGATCGGGATTAGCTTTAGGATCAGAGTTGATTATAATTGCAATTAAGATTAAGATTGGGTTTAGTAATGGTGCTGCTTACGACTGAGATTAGGTTTAGGGATTGATTAAGATCGGGATTAGATTTAGGATCAGAGTTGACTATTATTGAGGTTAGGTTTACGATTGAGGTTGGTTTAGGAATGGTGCTGTTTAAGACTGAGGATAGGTTTAGGGTTAAGGTTAGTCATATTGTTAGAATGTTTTTTATAATTGAATTGAGTCAGGTTTGGGTTAAGTTTAGGATTGAAGTTTGGTAAAATTGGTATAGATTAGGCATTTGGGTTGATTATGTTTTGAGTAAGAGTTAGAATCGGTTGGTTAATATTGTGGCTAGGTTTTTGATTAGTCACATTGGGATTGGGTTTCGGCTTGGATCGTTGTTTGGATTTTAATCACCTTAGTGTTACTGCAAAATTAAAAACGCAGTGCATGGACCCAAAATCTCTAGCCACCGGTGATGCTATCTTTAGAATCTAAACTGAGGAGGGCTAGTAAGCATTTAGCACACACTTTAGGTGCACAAAGATGAGCTTTAGCCTCGAGCTGAACATCTACTGGGAGACCATTAGGCTAGGAGTGTGTAATAAAGTGCAATAAGTGTTTAACACAGTGTTTAAGTCCACAACAAGAACAACATTATCATGCACCAGATACACCATCATGTGAGCTCCAGCGTGAGTTCTGTACTGAGAAGAAACCACCAATAAAATGATATCTGCCCGCTGGTGGTCCCTTTTCATCATGTGGATCAATAAACATGAGGATCGATACTTTTACAAAGCGACAGATGGACTAAAGGCTACCCCGTGAACCACCACCTTATGGTGCAATTTTTTTTTTTTTCTTCTTTCTTCGCTGTGAGTAATTTTGACCTGGACAATACAGTTAATGAAGAAGTGCGAGTTACTCAACAGCGCTAAACACTGGAGACTCTGTGGGAGACGTCGACAACAAACAGCTCTGATTCAACCCCACAATGGCGTATAATGCGCTTCATTAATACCTACATTCCCCGTTATTCATAACCCATGTGTAGGCTGCACAGCGTGATACTAAGCAAGCATTAATGCTTCTCCAGAGACTGCTGCGATCACCAGCGAACAACAATTCATGGGTGTAATAAATGAAGACAAATAACATTTCAAGTATATTTTTGGAGTGCACACAAGATTTCCAGGATTCCCACTAAAAAACACACATACACACACACACCCACAACTAAACAGATAATTCAAACAAATCAGTTAATCCTCAAACACATCTGATGTTTTTTTTTTTTTTAAACTGTTGCTAGGTAACTTAAAAAATAAAAAAATAAAAAATAAAAAAAAGAGGCTTCATATTTGGGGACTTGTGTTATCCCTGCTTATTTGTTGCCTCGCTGAAGCAGAGAGCAAATTGCATTTAGGGAGAGTTACAAAGGCATTATATCAGATTGTCTCGGCACTCACACTGCAGAGACAGGACTTTCGGTGGAGCCTCAATAACAACGGCTCTTCGCTCGAATAGACTCCGATAAGCCGTCTGGATTTTTACCACCATGCTTTCAGGGATGTTTGGCTGAATTCCAAGCCTGCCCTTTTTGCTTTTTTTTTTTTTTTTTTTTTGTTACCCAAAGACACAAACAAGAGAATTTACAAGTCAAAATGTCTGGCAACGTCGTTTGACTCTTGCGTGATACTCGATCCCTGAGCCTGGTGCTGTGGGGTGGAAAAACAAACACCGTGGACGGCTATTCTAATGAACTACAGTGCAAAGTTCATTTGTTCAGCAAATGTGAGAAATGAGACAACTGTTATAATACAGGAGTGTAGCGATCTGGGTTTTTTTTTTTGTTTGTTTGTTTGTTTTCTTAAACCAGACAAAGACCAGAGATTTTGCGAAATATGACTGAACATCCAGGACATGTACAATACAATTACACTTCTGGACGTTGTTAAAATGAGGTTATTTAATCCCAATGCTATCGCCGTTTGCTCAGTAATTGTTTTCTCTTATCCGCTAATAAACCAATAACGCTGATTGTGTAATTATTTGCAGTATATTAAAAGTCGATTCATTTCTGGTGATAAAAACTCCACGTGTCTTCGGGAGGCCTTCGGAAGATTGTGCTAGACAAGCAGTGCGGTTTGTTCTTTGTGAATTCCGTCCAGAGTGTGTTGGCCGACAGCTCTGCAATCCCTGGTTGACTTTTATTGTCTGTGCAGAGTTTCACATGTTCTCCCTGTGGTTCTCCACATGGCTTGGTGGTCTGGTGTCCTGGACAGTGTGTTCCTTCATAATTCCAATTTTTCCCAGGATAATCTTGAGATCCATCAATGCCAAGCCCATGATCATTAAAGTGGTTTGACCAAATTACACAACACTGTCAGGTGATCCAGTACACACCTTTTTTTTTTTTTCTTTTTGCAGTACAGAAACCAAATGCTTCATACATATGAACCTCTGAGATCCAACAAGACATACTATACCACTAGCCTTCTGTTGTTACAAGCTTAGAATTTAGGCAGGAATACCACATCAAGAACACCAGCATCATGGACACTTTTATTATTATTATTATTATTATTATTATTATTATTATTATTATTATTATTTGCTCTATTCTTCTTCTTTTGTTTTTCTCCTTCACCCCAACTAACTTCATGTCCTCTCTCACTGCATCCATAAATCTCCTCTTTGGCCTTCCTCTGGACCTCCTGCCTCCCAGTTCCAACCTCAGCATCCTTCTACCGATATGCTCACAATCTCTCCTCTGAACACGTCCAAACCACCTCAATCAGGCCTCAATCTCCAAAACATCTCACATGTTTGGTCCCTCTGATTGACTCTTTCTCGATCCTATCTATCCTTGTCACTCCGAAAGAGACCCTCAACATCTTCATCTCTGCTACCTCCAGCTCTGCCTCTGTTAATAATCTCTGAAATGCACCCCATTTTACTCTTATTGGAAACCACATCCATTAAAAAGCGAGATATTGTTTTTATCCGAGCACGGCGGGCTTCCTCGGCTCACCCGTGTGCGTTTTTATCCGAATGGTCCTTCCGTCGTCACTCTGACGGTTACCCCGAGAGCCAGGCCGCGTGTTACCTGACAGCCTGCTATGGCGGAGTCAGGCAGCCAATTTCATAAACATATGCACCAATTAAGAAATCCATTAATATCCATCATGTCCTGTCATAAATCATACAGCATGTGCGGCGGCTCTGACTGTGTAATTATTGCTGAGTGAAAAGCGGAAGTCCTTGATTAGGTCGACTCATTATAGCGCGCCGAATGGTTCGGCCGAGTCCCGAAATAATGAAAAAGTAAAATGAAGCGGTGTGTTTGTACATAATTGCACGTTTGGGTCGAGCTGAAATGTCTGGCAGAGACACAGGAGGAGCCAGTTTCCCCCCAGATTTCCCCTGACTGCTCATGAATTCAACCAACAATCATTAATCCTCAGGCGCAGATAACTTCCAGTGCTCGTTATTTAACCTCTGGGAAGATTCAAGCACTTCTACATTATTAAATGTTTCAGGTTACATGAGGATTACTGATACGCCCCATACGTTATTAGGCCCTATTCACAGATCTAGCTCAAAGCAAATGCCATTTCTGTTAAATAAAACTGCCGTTTTCAGACTGACGTGCGCTCTGTCGTGCGAGGCGCGATTTGCATATGCATGCACCATAAACCTCCGGCGCTTATCAGCCAAATGAAATGACTGCCAGCCGTAAACCATGGCTGCCTGCTCAATAAGGGGAAGAATTGCTTACAATATCGAGGAGAAGAAAAAAAAAAAAAAGTGCTCAAAGTAAATGTGATTTACAGGAAATATTCGTTTAAACGTCGCGCTATCCATCGCACACTGGTTTCCTGCGCCCAGATGAAGCCCTAGTCTTGAAGTGGCTCATCAATAAATAATTTGGATTCATGAAAAAAAAAAAAAAAAAACGTGGAATATCTGTGACTGAGACACTGGCTTTGAGTGATGTCTGAAAAGGCTGCGCCACGGCGGTTACATAATCACACACCCGGCCTTTCCAGAGCCACAAAGCCGGTGTGAAATCGTCTAGTGCAGGTGTCTAATTGCGATTAGCGATGTGCATTCTTTCTTATTGTGTGCCTTAAACCTTATTGATCGAGCGCTTGTGCTATTTCTCTTAATTATGAAAATAATCCAATTTGCCAAGGCTACATATATGAGATTAAAAATATCCGTCAAACCCTCGATGCCTCGACTTGCCAGGACCTTATGGGTTATGTAGAGCAACTGGCTGGAGGCCAAAGCTGAGTAATGTCCTGTTGCTAACTGAGGCTTTAGGGAAATCGATAAAGCCCAATAACCAGCACGGGCTGCATTCTGTAGCATTCGGGAAAGCGGGGAAAGGCACATTACTTTGACTGCAAACCCTATTAACAAAGACGCGAAGTCATGCATTATTTAAAGAGTTGTGGTTTTAAGAGTCTACATCCAAACGAAATATAAATTACGCCCCCCGTTCCCACGATCTCTGGCCCTGAAGAGGTGGGGGAGCTTTATTATATGTAATTGGTGCACAGCCGTTGTCCTATATTTGTGTTTTTGGCCGCGGCAGGGCCATTTTCAGGGCCAACGAGGCCGTTTGAATTCATCGAGGTGACCCACTCAGCAGAGATAAAAGTTAATGGGGGTTCAGGGCTGTGCTCAGGCCGCATTAGAAGACGCTCTCCTGGGCGATCGATTGAAGCCTAGGGTTTGGCCATTATTTCAGAACGGCACGTGGATGGACCAGCTCGCCGAGAGATCAATGAGGTGCCCGGAGCAGTAATCACCAAGCCTCTGATGATGTTTTCATTGGCGTGCTGAGCTGGAGAGGAATGTGTTCTCCACTTCTACAGTACAGTCCATATAGATTCAGAAACACACGAAATGAGTCCAAGATGTTTACCGGAAAAAGTTCACAATCGAGTGCTAAAACGGGGGGGGGACCGTTTCTCCACGTCTCCGCTAACAAGCCTGGAGAGGTGTCTGTCCGTTAATAAAACACAAACCAAGAAAGGGGGAGGGGAGGGGAGGGGAGGGGGGGTGGCGCAGGTCACTTCACAGGGTTCCTGTGTTCTCCACATGTTCATGTAGAGGTTCCTCCAGGTTCAGTTCTTTCCTCTGACTTACCGAAAAAGAAAGAAATGCCAGGTGATGTGACATGTTGGGGGACATGCAGCAGCTGCCGTCGCCTAACTCGAAGTCAGTTTCTGGTCTGGTTGTGATATTGGGAAATCTCGGCAGCAGGTGGCAACTGGCCATACAAATTGGGAGAAAATTGTTTCTTCAAATTACATGTCACCGTAATTGGAAAATCTGATGAAAATGACACAAGAACAGGATATTCAATTACACATACAATACAACTGATGTATGAGCAGGAGATGCATGCCACGGTTTTAAATAATCAACAGCAATAAATATTATTTACATTCCGCCATCATGAATACAGTACTTTTCTACTCTACAGTATATATCCGCTACACTACAGTGTTAGTGACTCACATTCCATACGGATTTCTAAACATAAACAAGAACTGAACAGGCCATTTTGAGCAATATTAAATGGTTTAAAGCAGTCATTCATTTCCGAATCATTGACAAAATGCTGTTTCAGATGATCGACTGTACGTAACTTAATGTTTAATCATGAATGAACAAATTATGTATGATCATATAACATTGAGTCAGAATGTTTTCAGAACAGAAGGTTGTGCTTTCTCTTTACCGTGACATTGACACGGTGTGTTTTTAACCTTAGTTAAAGAGTTAATAAGTGTGTATACTGTATAGCGGGAATTTCTTTAAAAAAAGTAAAGGAAAATCAAACTCAACAGGGCTAACTCTGCTTCCTCCCACAAGCTCATCCTTGATTATTTTCCTATACCAGCATGGTTTTGGGGTTTTCTTGCCCACCCACTTGTCTGGCACTTCATTCTACCCCTGAGGTAATGTGCAACGTACGACACCCAACCACGGCATTATGGCAGTCATGGGAGTTGAATTTGCAATCTTTGTACCCCACTTGGACTTGATCACCGCCGGCACCACCACTAAAGCTTGATTTGCGTATCATTTATTTGCCTAGCCTCTCTAACTCTGTGAATGGAAGTTTAAGATTGTTTTTCCATTCCAGATGCAAAATAGCGCGTATATCCATCATCTTCTTGTTTCCTACAAATGAGTGATGATGGAAGTATTTATTTATTTATTTTTGCACAACAAAAAAACAAAAGGCCCAGATAGGATTACGTTACAGTAAAAAAAATAAAAATAAATAAAGGGCACAAAAACAAGATCGAATTCTGCAGCATAATTGTTGAACGGTAACATGATTCAAACTTTGCTCTGCCTTTATGTGGCATTATTAGAACTGGAAAATATATCAACAAATAAATTATTAACAGTTTAAGTTTTTGGGGTCAGCAAACGTAGCCGTATCGCGTTGCCGAGCGGATGGCAGGAAGCAGGAGGTAGTCAGCGAGTCCCGGCTTCCTGACCACACGTATTTTCATATTGTTCGACAAACCCCCGATGTAAATGAACCTCGACATCAGCATACCTGCTCCTCTCTCGCAGACCGCATTCCCAGCAAGAACTTCTGTATGAATATTTCATTGCATATGACTTGTTTTAAAAAAGAATAAAAAGTACTGTTTTTTTTTTTCCAATGCTTTTTAATAATTAATTATTCATTTATTGAACACCTAAGCTTGTCTTGCTTTTGCAGTAAATAAAACAGTTTAATTATGTAGTGTTGGAACTTTTTTTTTCTTTGATTTTGGTAACAAAGCCACATTCTTTGAGGTCCACAGAAGAAAGTTAAAACTGTGCTCTTTGCTTGTGCAGAGTATTAATTTTTTAACATTCCCAGTTGATTTAGATTTAGAGAGGAAAAAAAAAAAAACTCTGTTTAGAGAAGAAAACCCTGCACCGGCAGCTCGCTACCTCTGTTTACTTGCTGTGTTTCCCCCCCCCCAGGCTGAAACCTCTCAGCGGTATGCATAAAAGCAGATGTGGCCGTGTTATGGATGACGTTTTGAGCAACTCAGCTGCTCCCCCCCTCACCCCCTCCCACGTGGCCCCCCGCTGTGCAGAGTTTTTATTGTGTTTAGTAGTGTAAGCATAAATCGGTGTGTGTATTTCTGTACAATAAGAACCAACGCACTTAACACTGCCTTAAAATCACCCTGAATCACTGTTCACTGCTGTGCGACATTAGACGTGATCCATTAGCTCTGAATAGCTGTTTACAGATGTCTGACTTTCATGAAAGACATTATTAGCCGCGTAGCTCGCAACGAAAGCACTGAGAGAGCGCGAAGGCTTAGTCTGGAGGCTGAAGCAAGAAAAGTCTGAATGTCTCTAATGGCTTTAATCATGGCCGTGTACACATTTACATCCAACATCATGATGAAGGCAAAAATGCAAACCCAGATCTGAAGGCCGAGGATGGCGCTACTGTGGCTGAAGAACTTCAACTCGGAGACCAGACCCGCTAATAAATAGCTGAATAAATTTGGCGCAACAACACAAAAAAATATATAGTGTTTTTATTCAAAACAAAATGAACTTTCTGCCGTGGACGTCCTATATACACGGCCAGAACATACATGGTGTCGGTGCTAAAAAGTCTCTCACCTCGGTGAAAAAGTGAATTTTCTGAAAGGATCATATAACACCATTTTTCATAATACTTAATGCTTCTTTTCTCCCGATCCAGGCTTTTTTTTATTATAAAAATGCATACACATTTATATTTTTATCAGATAAAATAACCACCTTTGCTATTCATTTCCCTTTCATGTCTGTAGTGTTCGGAACCTTTTTAAATTCAAATCTTTCAACGATCTTAACTGTCATTCAGATGAAACTCGGCCAGTTTAGATTTCACATGAAAAGACATGAACCTGAAAAAGTGTATTATTATAAAATGCTAAATTGTTACCATATTCCAACATGAATTTGACATGGTTACAAACACTACCCATTTTTTATTTTATTTTTTTGCTTTTTTACCAAAAATTCCATCTCTCCTGCACAGCACTGAGGGTCGCCCTGGAATATTAATGGTCTATGTGTTAACAGTAATTATTGGGCAGATTACAAAAAGTGATTTTAATAATAATAAGCTATAGTTTTCTATGTTTTATGTCCACTTAACATGGTGGGTGTCTAATTTGGAGCATTTAAATATAAAATATTAAAAAAAACAGTATATACACATGTAAAATCATCTCTCCAAAACTGCTGAAGTTATCAACTTGACATTTTTATGGAAGCGAGATGGGTCACTTCCATGTAGCATAAACTTCAGAAGTACACACATGGACAAAATTGTTGGTACCCTTCGGTCAATGAAAGAAAAACTCACAATGGTCACATAAATAACTTTAATCTGACAAAAGTAATAATTTTAAAAAAAATTCTATGAATGTTAACCAATGAAAGTCAGACATTGCTTTTCAACCATGCTTCAACGGAATTATTTTAAAAAATAAACTCAACAGGCCAACACGCCAACAGGCCTGGACAAAAATGATGGTACCCCTAGAAAATACTGAAAATAATGTGACCAAAGGGACATGTTAATTCAAGGTGTGTCCACTAATTAGCATCACAGGTGTCTACAATCTAGTAATCAGTCAGTGGGCCTATATATAGGGCTCCAGGTAGTCACTGTGTTGTTTGGTGACATGGTATGTACCACACTCAACATGGACCAGAGGAAGCGAAGGAAAGTGTTGTCTCAGGAGATTCGAAAGAAAATTATAGACAAGCATGTTAAAGGTAAAGGCTATAAGACCATCTTCAAACAGCTAGATGTTCCTGTGACTACAGTTGCACATATTATTCAGAAATTTAAGATCCATGGGACTGTAGCCAACCTCCCTGGACGTGGCCGCAGGAGGAAAATTGATGACGAATCAAAGACACGGATAATCCGAATGGTAACAAAAGAGCCCAGAAAGACTTCTAAAGAGATCCAAGGTGAACTTCATGCTCAAGGAACATCAGTGTCAGATCGCACCATCCGTCGTTGTTTGAGCCAAAGTGGACTACATGGGAGACGACCAAGGAGGACACCATTGTTGAAAACAAATCATAAAAAAGCCAGACTGGAATATGCCAAACTACATGTTGACAAGCCACAAAGCTTCTGGGAGAATGTCCTATGGACAGATGAGACAAAAATGGAACTTTTTGCCAAGGCACATCAGCTCTATGTTCACAGATGGAAAAATGAAGCATATGAAGAAAAGAACACTGTCCCTACTGTGAAACATGGAGGAGGCTCTGTTATGTTCTGGGGCTGCTTTGCTGCATCTGGCACAGGGTGTCTTGAATCTGTGCAGGGTACAATGAAATCTCAAGACTATCAAGGGATTCTAGAGAGAAATGTGCTGGCCAGTGTCAGAAAGCTGGGTCTCAGTTGCAGGTCATGGGTCTTGCAACAGGACAATGACCCAAAACACACAGCTAAAAACACCCAAGAATGGCTAAGAGGAAAACATTGGACTATTCTAAAGTGGCCTTCTATGAGCCCTGACCTCAATCCTATTGAGCATCTTTGGAAGGAGCTGAAACATGCTGTATGGAAAAGGCACCCTTCAAACCGGAAACAACTGGAGCAGCTTGCTCATGAGGAGTGGGCCAAAATACCTGCAGAGAGGTGCAGAAGTCTCATTGACAGTTACAGGAATCGTTTGATTGCAGTGATTGCCTCAAAAGGTTGTGCAACAAACTATTAAGTTAGGGGTACCATCATTTTTGTCCAGGCCTGTTCCATGAGTTCATTTTTTTTTTTATAATTCTGTTGAAGCATGGTTGAAAAGCAATGTCTGACGTTCATTGGTTAACATTCATAGAATTCTTATTTATTACTACTTTTGTCAGATTAAAGTTATTTCTGTGACCATTGTGAGTTTTTCTTTCATTGACCGAAGGGTACCAACAATTTTGTCCACATGTGTAGTTATGTTTCTGTGTTATATGTGGAACATAAAAAATAAAATAAAATTCAGCACCAGTCTTAAAAAAAAAACTAAAAGGTCAGATATTTTTGATATTTTTTTCCTTTAACAAGTTAATACAGGTCTTAGGGCTCAGACAGTGTGTGTGTATGTGTGTGTATGTGTGTGTATGTGTGTGTGTGTTAATGCACCAGCTGAATTACCCTGCATTTTGTTATACCTCAACCTCTATTTATTTCACTCCTCCTCCAAATGCACCATTTCTGTGTCTATGTAAATGAGCTACTCCTGAGCCACACCCCTCCAGAGAACATCAGAGCTGAGTGACAGGCTGTGGGAGGGGCTCTTTCTTCTTCTATGAGATCACATTTGGATGGAAATCTAACTGGCTTGTTTAACACAAAAATAGAAAATAAAATGAGCAAAGGCAGGTTTTTTGTGACGTTACATATGATTTGTAAAAATAATAATAATGATTTTTATATATATATATATATATATATATTTTTTTTTTTATTTTTTTATTTTTTTTTTTTGTATATATAACATTTGTTACAGTACAAAAACATTTCAGATTTTCAAACACCAGTAATCCGACACAAAATTATAAATTATAGGAAAGCATCTGCTTGCCATTTTACTCTATAAGTAACCATATTTCAGACCAAAAATAAATAAATAAAAATAAATAAATAAAAGAAGAAGAAAAGCTGCTGTGTTTTTTTTGCGTGCAAAGAGAAGTAGGTGCAACAGTAACCATATCATCTATGGGAAAATTATCATTTATGGGAAAATGATCAACTCCTGGTGTTACTGAGCACTTTTAACCTCATGGTTGGGTAGGTTGCACCCACACACACACACACACACACACACACACACAGACACACACACACGCGATTATCACTTTGGTAGTATTTCCTGCGAAATGTGACCTGAGCTCGTGCAGCGCTAGTTCTGCTACCGTTTCCCCGACAGCTGAAAATAAACACAGATGATGGGTAATTGTCCATTTTTCCGCAAAGTGCTCAGAGAAATCCGACGTTCCCTCTGCCATTGTCTTCACGTCAGCGCAGATGAATGGGACAATATGTTGTAGAAATAGGCTGAGCTTCAAAGGCTGGAGAAAAGTGTGGCGGCGTGCCGCGTATACGGGGCCGAACAATACTTCTATATCTGCGGCCCTGCGTTCTGACTCTTCCACTCTTTCACTCTCAGTCTCACGAGTTCTCTTTTCTTCTCGTCTCTCAGTCTCAAGAATCTGCGCTTCCATGTCTACAATTAATTCCCCCGGCACGCCGCGTGCTACGCTAGTCTGTATTACATGTCACAACAGGACAGTCACAAAAGAAGCTTTTGAGGTTCTTTCTATATATACACATATATATATTTTTTTAAAAACACACACACACACAGGCAGACAGGTAGTTTAAAATTACACGCTTGTGATATTTTAAAGCGGTGACAAGCAGGAAGGTATATACTGTACAGATATGTCGAGCTGCCTCGCACTCCTTGTGTTTGTTTGCACAATGGAGCAATCTGTCATCACGCTCCTTTGAAGGGGATTCGGCGGTTTTGAGGTCAATAGAAGAGCGTTAGCGAGTTGTCTGTCAGCGCCGTCCGCTGGTAGCGCGCAACACTGAAATGTCAACTGATGCATCTTCATTTTTCACTCGTCTGCCAGGGTGCGGTGATTCGGCACGAGCTTGCCTCCTGGAGTTCAACCAAAATTGAAACTGGAAAATGGCAGAATTTTGGACTATCATAAACCCATTTACACACACACACACACCCCTTTCTGGTGATATTAAGAAATAAAAAAACTAAATAAATAAAATAAAATAAAAAACCTTCCACTCTGTAAAACCCGGGTGTGGTTTCATCTGAAAGGTTTATTATTATTATTATTGATTCCAGCTCGGCCATTTCCTAGCACTTTCTCTAAATATGATATCCAGCTTCCTCAAACCATCTGGATCACAGGGAGAAGAGGCAATCTGACAACCATGAGAAATGTCAGCAAGACCGTAAAATATTTCACCGTGTCACAACAGCTGCTTAAATGTCAGGAGTCCATGCCCAGAACGGCACCGTCATCGGAGCAGCCCTTGGGGAACCGTTGCCTATTCATAAAGCGCGAGCACGCGCACGCTGGGTGCATCAACTGACTCGAAGACGATCCATCAGGCAACCCGGAGTTCAACTCATCCCTCAAGTTGCGCTCCCGCCATTTTGTCCAGGAACTGCCGGACCACGATGAAGCGTTCATCGAGCCAAGGGATGTAATGATGATTGGTAGGCGCCCGAGCGTGAGACGCTAACGGTCGCTTGGAGGGAACTGGTGTTAATGATGAACGATTTGGGAGGAAATCGCTAAACGATGGCGGGAAAACAGGTGGAATCAATAAATGACAAGAACTGTAAGAGTTTGATAATGTTTCTATAACATCAAACACGTCATCGTTTCTATAACAATATATAATGTAATATAATATAATGCTGTACAGTTTCTTTACAGCTTTACAGAATCAAAAGGAAAATTATGAAAATAAGTATGAAATGTGTGAGAAAATATTTACAGTGGAACCTTGGATTATGAGCATAATTCGTTCCGGAAGCGGGCTCGTATTCCAAAAACACTTGTAAACCAAATAGACTTTTCCCATAAGAAATAATGGAAACTCAAATTATTCGTTCTACAGCCCAAAACAATAAATACATAAAAATACTTAATACAACATATAAAGTAAAAATAAAACAAATTAACCTGCATTTATCATTTAAAAAAAAGTAAAAATAAATCCAGACAGTTAAGTGTTTCCGTTTGAGCTGAGTTTCTGTGTAAATAAAGCGCGTGTGTAAAAACGCCGGGGAGATCTGTGTGTGTCTGTGCCGGTGTCAAATTACGCGCACACGCACACACAAAGTAAATGTGTGTGTGTAAAAAGTGTGTGTGTGTGTGTGTCGGTGTGTGTGGGGCACAGTGTCAAATTACGCGCGCACAAACAGAAGAGAGAGGGAGATGTTGATTATAAGAGACGAGCACTAAGACGCAGCAGGGGACTCTTATTTTAACACACAGGGGACACAGCAGGGGAGACGATTACCCATAATTCCCGCAGCGCAAGCGAGAGAAAAATCATTGGCTCAGTTGTGATCACTTGCCGCTCGGTGTCAAAATAAGAGTCGCATGCGTGATACATGATACTCGGCGCTCGTAAACTAATACTTGCTCGGTTTCCGATTAAAAACGTATTAAAAATCTTTGCTCGGTTTGCGGAACACTCGTAAACCAGGTTACTCGCAATCCGAGGTGCCACTGTATAATAAATAAATAAATATTGACTCTTTTCTTGTGTTCATTTTTTGGCAGGTTCTTGTGGTGTAACCGAAAAAACAAACAAAAAAAAAAACACTTGCTGCTATCTCCTCTGTAATCAACTTCTGTATATCGCGACTATTCCACCAGCCAATCATTGATTATTTTCCTATAACAGCAAGACACAGCGGCGTTTTACTCAGTACAGATCAAAAGGTTTGCTACTTAATGCGTTGTGTACTTTCTCAAGAATAAACGACGCACGGTGCAGAATTTACTGTATAAAAGAACTTATTAAAAACGTCCACTAAGCGTTCAAGAGGATTAAACTAAATCCTGCAACATCCTTAGAATATCTGCTGGAGTAACAGTTTTACAGAAGCTAATATTAAGCAAACATTAGCATCGCAGCACAGTTGGTAACGGGTGTTCCTCGTCATCTTTTATCATCTGACAAACTTCTAGAATACGTTATATATTGTTCTTCTGTACGTGTCTTAAGAAAGCATGAAACTTTTTTCACGGACGTGTGATTAGACCGACACGACACCGAGTCTGGATTGTTCCCGAGAATCGGAAAAGTTAAATAAATAGAATAGATCAAATAAAATAGACTTCTTTTTGCATAATTAGAAAATAAAATGAAAGCACATTAAGCGGGAAGCTTGTTTAAAATTCATCAAATCGTCTGTGATGTGCCTTAATTAAAGGTTGTTATGCCGTACAGGTCTTCTGCAGAGAACAACAGCGAACAACAATATAAATGTCATAGAGAGAGCAGCGACATCTCGACTAATAAACATCCTCAATGCGATGCAGACGTTAAAGAAAGAAGGTACAGTCGGCAAGCGGCTAAACGTACGTCTATTTGCTCCTCATACGGTTATCTTCATAGGACTACGACGTGAAAAATGATTTTCCTTTTTTGCTTTAATGGGCTCTTAATACTGTGATATTACTTCCCATGAAGTAAAGCGGCCTGTTTTTGTTTATTTCATTCTGCTCACATTCGTTCCCACAGTTATGGTTGGGCATCTATTTATGAAAAATGTACTTTTTAGTCATGTTTAGACTTTCAGATCGGTCTCTTGTGTGTGTGTACAAACAGAAAACAAGCATGAGGGGGAAAAATATTCTACACAAAACTTGAGTGCTTTTGGTTATTTTTCCTTTGTTTGTTTGTTTGTTTGT
The DNA here is from genome assembly GCA_030347435.1 of Clarias fuscus. NCBI lineage: Eukaryota > Metazoa > Chordata > Actinopteri > Siluriformes > Clariidae > Clarias > Clarias fuscus. The sequence goes on along the minus strand of CM059223.1, from coordinate 2,098,561 downwards.
TTTTTGCATTGGCCGGGGCCTTAACAAAATCCAAAAAGAAAAGATTTTTCTTCCTAATGTGACCTGATCTAAAATCCTTTTCCATGGCTTGTTGCTCAGCAGGATCTCATTTACGTAGACACTGAATAGGTGCTTTCCGAAGAGGAGTGGAACATGGGGTTTGAACTCGAGGGAACACCCAATTCTTAATACATAGGGCTTAATATGATGCTGGCTCCGCCCCCTTTGCAGCTATAAAGGCTTCAACACTTCTGTGAAGGTATTATCCAAGGTTTAGGAGTGTGTTTATGGGGAATTTTTGACCATCCTTCCAGAAGCACATTTATGATGTCAGACACTGATGTTGGACGAGAAGGCGTGGCTCACAGTCTTCGCCCTAATTCATCATAAAGGTGTTGTATGGGGTTGAGGTCAGGACTCTGTGCAGACCCGGCACACCAAACTCACTCATCCATGCCTATATGGACCTTGCTTTGTGCACTGGTGTGGGGTTGTTTTTCAGGAGTTTGGCTCGACCCCTTACCCCTCCAGTGAAAGGAACTCTTAATGCTTCAGTATCCCTAGACAACTTGGACAATTTTCATGCTCCCAACAGTCCTTTCCTGTTCCAGACTTTGAGCCAGACCTTCTCGTCCATTCTCAGGCATCCAGGTGTACGACCTAACAAATGCTCTTCTGGAAGAATATACCTTCATATTATATATCATTGTATATCATATTCCTTCATAATTGATAATAAATGAATGAATATGATAGACAGGTTTATTATTTTGTACAGTACAGTAAAACGGTCCTCACATCTGAAAAATAATGACTAGTCAGGAAGTTGACTGCTTCTTTTGAGTTCCTGTTTAGCTACAGCTGTAGTCCACAACAGCATTGACATGCCCATGGCCAGGTCAAATGAAATGAGTGTAAAAAACAAACAAAAAAACAAAAAAAAAGTGAAAACCATACTGTACATTTTGCTGGGTTGCCAGTTCCCTCTCATCATCTCCACCTCATCCGGGGAGAGCGGGGTTAGTCTGTGCTTCAATTTGATCATGAAAGAGGAAAAATGAAGAGAGAAAAAAAAAACGGTTAAGTAGCCTCTTCCGCGTGCACGAGCTCACGGGCGCCACCTATTGTCATATATATATCATTACGTGAAATAGGAAAGTCAAACATCGAATCTATCCATTACAAACTCGCGTTTAAGATGTAATAGCGAGGCCGTTAAGTGAGACAAGTTCAAATACAAACGTATTGCATGGAACTGATTTACATTATTACTGTACTGGACTGTTGGAGGAAACATTTTACTTTTTTACTGAAAATTACAACAACAAAAAAAATACCTGTACTCCTCCTTAACTACATTTCTTCACAGTGTTGCATCACCTAACCACAATGTACAGTGTGTATTATTTGAAGCCGGAATTTTGCCACCTCTGACTATTACGCATAATTGTGTGACTTGCCTTCCCTTCAAGACACACCTGATAATGTAACAGGTGTGTTTGATACCAGAAGCAGACAGTCTTCGCCCTAATGCATCATAAAGGTTGATGAATCGTTGCAGACTGTGGCAAGAACAGCATGTTCACAATCAGAATTAGAGAGAGAGAGAGAGAGAGAGAGAGAGAGAGAGTACACGGAGGACTTCTACCTTTACGTGGGCTAAGGAATATTTGCCCGAGGGAAACTTTTCCTTTGCGTACCCTTTTGATTTGCGTACCCCACCCACCTCTGGCCAATAAGCAAAATGTCTGGAGACTGCATTCAAGTCATCATAGTCAGGCTTCACTCATGAATCTCTTCTAAAGGTCTGAGATCCAGAATGGTTTTATTTCAGTGAAGAGCAATTAAGACACGCTGCAAAAAAAAAAAAAAAAAAAAAACATTCTGTATTGTATATTCTCTCAAGTGCCAGAAATTGCACTACCGGATGAATTTTGCCCTCAGATCTTTTTTTTTTTTTTTTTCCCTGGTGAGACTGAAATTGTTGAAAGAGATCAGCAGAACCGAAAGCCTGTTGTTTCCACGCTGAAAGCGAAGGTTATTGTGTGATAACCCCGCAGCTTCTTTCCATTTTAAACAAACTTTCCTGGCTCGGATGTTCTTTAAAGCATCTTCTTTTTACGCTTTTTAAGTAGCAAAGCCTCTTATTGTTAACGATTAGCTGCCCTGCATTTAAGGAGAGATGGTTTTTCAGAACAAAGCTGTGCATTTTATCCCTTTTCTCGCTTGTTGTTTGTGGATAAGCAATTAAAATAAGTGGGTCACCCGTTAGCGAGCACTCGAGCGCAGATGCAACGATGAGGCTTTTTCGTGTCTGATCTTTAACGCTGATGCCTTGCCGTCTCCTCGCGCTTTGCCCAGGTCTCTGGGCTCGGCTGCGAGAGAGGATTTCGATGGGCTGATGGCAGGCCTGAGGATCGCTGCTCACGAGCTCTTTAATCTGTGCACATAATGAGTGCGCGTCATCTGCATAGCGGAGGACCCTTGAGCACTGGCTGATAGCAAACGAGAGGGAGTTTTTGTCTTTTGTCTGAGGGAAAAACAGTCGCTTTTGCAACAGGCGATCCTGGTTTGCATAGCTCGGAGGACCTAGCTTGGTATCCGGTGTTGATTTTACAGCGCCCTCTTCAAGTTCTTACCATTTTAACAAGTGAAGGAGGTCACGGTCTCCATCCTGAGTGCTCAGATTGGTAGATGAGCCCGTGAACATCATCATAATTATAATCATACTTGTGTATTATTATTATTATTTGTAGTAGTAGTAGCAGTACAGGTAGGGTTTCCATCTGTCCTGTTAAATAGGGAATTGTCCAGTAATTAGAATCTAAAAGCCGCATTTTGTATTGAGCGAATACGGAACTCTATTTGTTTCATATTTTCGAGGATGAAAGTACTGTAAAATCATTGGATGAGAAATATTACAGGTCAGTCTACTAAGACAGAGTGATTTGTGTGATAGAGGCATTTCCCTCCTTCCCTTCACATGTTTGTCAGGGAAAATCAAGACCCAGAGCGGCATCTTGCCAGTGGCGGTACAGAGCGCGAAAAAGTAAGGAAAAGTTTAGAGTGATGATAAAATTTGTGTAAACATTTTTAATAAGTAAAATTAAATAAATAAATAAATAAATGGGAAAAGGTCAAAGCCATTAGGGTCACTGGTTAAAAAAATGTAAAGAAAAGGAGATACAAGCTAAATATAAAGGTATGTAGTTGTTATTTCTTTATAACATTATATTCGTAGTAAAATAGTGATGAGTAAAACACGTACGTCGCCATTATGTTGCCATAGTGTGTGAAGGGCCCAAGCACTATGAGTTCAGCCCTACTGTATGTCATTGTAGTGTACAAATGACCCTCACATTGCTGTGTCGCTATCTTAGCTATCCGATCTCCAGACATTGAGGATGCACAATTGTGGAGGGACTTTTGATACCTCAAATGGGTCAGCCGTGACGATGCCTTAAACGTACGCCGAAAAGGGGATAAATAACTGTGTGTGACACTATATTGAGTGACATCATGTTCAGTGACATCATAGAGTGATGCTCTTTGGAAGTATGGATATGAAATTCCCCCTATTCTACACACTCACACCTCACAAATGTTCACATTCACATCTCTTTCACACACACACACACACACACAATATACAGTATATATATATATATATATATATATATATATATATATATATATATATACAGTGGAACCTCGGATTCCGAGTAACGTGGTTTACGAGTGTTCCGCAAACCGAGTAAAGATTTTTAATAATTTTTTATTCGGAAACCGAGCAAGTATTAGTTTACGAGCGCCGAGTATCATGCTTCACACATGCGACTCTTATTTTGACACCGAGCATCACTCTCTCATCTTCCCTCCCTCCCTCCCCCCACGGCTTCGCAAACACACAGAAACTCTGCTCGTGCGCGCCCAATTTGACACTGACACACACACGCACAAACGCTCTCTCCCCTTTTCGCCCTTCCCGGCTTCACAAACACACAGAAACTCTGCTCTGTCGCGATTCTTTTCAAAGGTAAGGTGCTGGTTCATTTGTTTTTGTTTTTTTTTTTACTTTACAGCAGTGATTCCCTTAGTATGCGCTCACGCCTGGTCAGAGAGATTTCTTTTTTTTCCTGTTAAAACGGTGTTTCCGTGTTTGTGTGTGTGTCCGTTTGTTGTGAAACTTAAGTGATTCCTTTAGTATGCGCTCATGCCAGTCTCGCTTTTTTCTGTTAAAACGGTGTTTCCGCTGTGTTTATGCGCTCGTATGCGCTGTGTTTATGCGCTTATTTGTACTTTTTTTAAAGGTAAAGTGCAGATTAATTTGTTTTATTTTCATTTTATAGATTGTATTAATTATTTTTATGTATTTATTTTTGGGGGCTGTGGAACGAATAATTTGAGTTTTAATTATTTCTTATGGGATGATTTGGTTTAAGAGTGTTTTGGAATACGAGCCCACTTCCGGAACGAACTATGCTCGTAATCCAAGGTTCCACTGTGTATATATATATATATATATATATATATTTTTTTTTTTTATCCACCATCCGGGGCTTTTTGGGGGTCTTAACATGCTCAAAAAGCTACGTAAATCCATGGCAAACTAATGCCTAAGAGACTCATCATTTTGATCTATGCAGCAAAATCTTGTGTGAGGCTCTTGTGCCACGCTGGCACAGGCTCAGGGTGCTTGGGCCCGCTCATTGTTGCAAATAAAGCATAAAACCAATTTCAGCCAAGCTAACCACAAGAAAACCCCCCTCCCTCCCCCCTGCAACCCACCCTACCCTGTCCTTTATTTCAGTTTTATCGATTTGGCAACCCTAAGTAGTCATACAGTAGTATCCCTAGTAGTAGTCGTAACTATTATTTAGTAGTAAGTGCTGTACAATCACACAAAAAACAAACATTATTATAACTATAAATATAATACAGATATAACTTTAAAAACAAACATTTAAAAAAATTAAGACAATTAAAAAAAAACATTTATAAAGAACGTTTGATGAGTTTGATGGCTTAATGCAAACTGTCCTCCACTGACCAGACTTCTCTTTCCGTTTATCAAGAAACAAATGCAAATGTCTGCTAATTGAGGAAATCATGTAATCTTAGAGAGAGAAAAAAATGATCCTAATGAGAAACATGAACAAATATGCCTTCTGTCTTCTGACAGCTAAATTAACAACCGAATTTCTGTAAATAGATAAACAGCACGTTCATTAGTTTGCATTCCAGATCGTTCGATAGCAAGTTAATTAGCTAGCAACCTGAATACGTTTATAGCAAGGTCACCATTTAGCCAGCTGATATGAAAGTATGTACAGTTAAGTGAAAAAAAAAAGATAGAAAGTCAATTAACAACCAAAAAGTCTTATAATGTAGAAATAATAACAATTATTACCTTACTTTAAGATGATATGTAATTTTTTTTTTACCATTTTTTTTTTTTTTTTGGCAGATGTTATATTTGCAGAAGAAAAATAAAGATATACATAGTAGTTGTCAAGTTATTATGTTAGCATGGTAGATTAGCTAGCAATATAGCAAGAGGCTTATAAGGCTTTCTGGATTAATAGCTACGGTAGTTAGTTAGCAAGTTTAATACTTAGCATATGGGAAGATAACAATCGCAATGAAAATTTAGTTTAACAGTACACAAGGCTGAATACCAACCTCTAACCCCATGGGCACTACCAGGTGTGTGAAACAAGGGATCCTACACCCTACATAGCACACTAGCTTTCCATTTAACGCTATTTGCGATTCAACCCTGAAACAGTTAGCTAGCTATTTATTCGAAAGTTTGAAATGCCAGTATTAATTAACGTTAACTGCACATCATTTTACGAAGTGGACAAATGGCAGATGCTATATTTGCCCAACATATAAATATAGGACATAGTAGCCAACAAGTGAATATGTTAGCATGGTAGATAGTCAGCTAGCAACTTAGCTAGCTAGGGAACAATATAGCAAATGAACTAGTTAGCTTTCTGGATAGATAGCTAGTTAGTTAGCATACTAAATTTTGGTCAATAGTACAAAAAAAGAAAGCCAAAGATAATGATGAATACTGCTAAATAATTACAAAATAATGTTATAAAATAATAAATTGTGTCCTAGTTTTTTTTATAAGACTTTTATGTTGACACTCACCTCAGAACCATGTTTCCCAGCATACACTTCATGATAGCCAAGTTGAAATTGTACTCACCTGCGCCTTGTTCAGTTGAATTAGCCTGTCTATATATAGCCTGCGTCTGAGTACACACGGTCGTGCTCTTTCGCTCTTGAGGGGATGCAGGATGTGAGTGTACAGCATGGGTTATTAAAGTGGAGTTTAAACATGAATGAACAAAAAAAAAAAAAAAAAACATGAATACAAGAACTATGGCTAGCAAATTGGGCTAAAGCTGATGCTAACCCACACAAGATAGAAATAGTGAACAAAACCAATAAACAGTAATAGAAACCAAACAGCTCAAACAATACATGTGCAAGACCAAGACACAAGCCAGACACAGGCTATATATAGAAAAGCTACACTGAGAAATGCAGTCCTGAAGTGAAGGGAAACGTAAAAGTCATACAAAACACAAAAACTGGATGACAAATATGGAAGGATCGTAAGTACAGTAAGCTACTGTATGCAAGACATGGTGGGATGTTAGGACACCTTAGAGACAGGGAAAGGGATAGTGATGAGTATAACCAAGACGTAATTAATCTCTGATAACGTTACGTCATCTTAAACAGCATTAAGTCATTTCTGAACCGTCCATGTTGTGTTCCATGGCTAACGCGAGTTACAAAGCCAACTGACTCCTAAGGCAAGACTGAATCCCAAGTCCCTTTCTAACCCCTGAACTAGGGCACTATTTTGGTGTAGGATCCTACACCCTAAATAGTGCACTAGCTTTAGATTAAACCCTATTCGGGATTCATCCCCGGAACATTTACAGTATTGGTGCTCGTGCTATCTGTTGTTTTGACTGGCCGCTTTAAAAAAGGTCTATAGAAAGGTTTTCTATAAACTGAAAACCGATCACACAAACCGTGTCTTGACATTCCTTTAAAGAAGTAAAGAATCTACAACTTGATTTTTAAATGATTCATGGTGGCGTTTTATTTTCTCTGTTAATTTCTGTCTGAAGAGTTGTACCCTAAAGCATGGTGACCACTACCCAGAGTTCAGTGCACCATGCATGCTCTTTATAGATAGCAGATGTAACATTTATTCCTTATTTTGACTACCTAATCATAAAAAAGTTATATTTAAAGTAAATTAAACACTAAATAAAATCCATTTATAATATTATAAATATATATTATATTTTCATCCCTGAATCTGATTATAAATATATATATATATATATATATATTCTCTAATAACTTCTATGCCCACCTTTTACTTTTATAACTCCTTTTACTACCCTGAGAACAGCTCTGGGATCCTCTCAGCTATAAACATCTGCCCTTTGTAGGCCCTTCACGCGTTCTCCCTGACATTTCCCTTCTAAACTCTGCCGACGTTACACGCGGCCTGCTTCAAATCACATTTCAAGGCCAAAACACGGCAAAATATAATCTGAAAAATGTTTTCCTGACAGTTTTTTTTTTCCCTCTCGTTTTTGAATTGTTGTCCTTTTCACAGAACAGACCAGGATTTTATTCGATTTTAACATCTTACAATTCAATAAATGTGTAGATAAACTGTAATAATAGAAGTATATTTTCCCGGGGTGCAAACTTTTGCACCCAGTGGGAGTTCAAAGGAAACAGACACCTCAAAATGGCACTGGAATTGCATCAGCGACGTCTCGCTCATTCTTCAAAAAAAAAAAAAAAAAAAAAAATGTTCCCTTGATCTCGGTCCTCACCTGATAGAAAGGAAGTAGACTCATACATTTTACATGTGATCCTACGATCTTCATATTAATATGTGAATAATATGTGTGCACACATATGTGAAAGAAAGAAAATATTTAGAATTAACTATACCTCCTGCACATTAAATATTTACGCAAATGAATAAAGCGGAACATAAATAATAACTGGAAAATAAACAATTCATGCAAAAATATCCCCTAAAATTAATAAATCATGCATAAACATTTTGTAAGAAAAAAAAAAAAAGGGGGTTCTTTTTTTGGAGCGAATCGTGTGAAAAATGTCTAATTTTGGAGAAATATGTTAAAATGATTCATTTGGGGGGGGGGGTCAAATAAAATTACTTCCTTTAGACAAATCACGTAAAATGACTCATCATGTGAAATTGAGTCATTTATGGGGAAAAACAATGTTAATGATTAATTGGGGGGGACAAATATGACCCACTGAGGCATCATTTAAAAATGACTAATTTGAGTTAATCATTATTAGTTGTTATTTGGGAGACATCACATGAAATCATTCATTTGGGGCAAAAAAAAGTTTCTTGTGAAAAAATTAATCACAGGAAAAATTACTCATTTGGGGGAAAAAAATATTTGATTGAAAAAATAACTCACCTGGAAAATACATTATGTGAAAAATTAGTTATATGTAGGGAATCGTGAAAAATGACTCATTAAAAATACATTAAAACTTACTTATTTGAAAAAGAATTAGTGAAAAAAAAATCATTTTGGGGGGCGGGGGGGGGGGGGGGGGGTGGGGGGGGTGAGCAAAAAAAGAATGTGAAAAATAGAATTTGAAAAATGTTTTAAAATCGTGTAAGAACGAATCATGAAAAATTAATCTTGTGAGAAATTCAAAAAAGAATCGTGTGATGAATGAATCATAAAAAAAAAAGATTGTAAAATGTAATTAACAAACAATTGGTGTGGGGGAGGGGCCACTTGTAGAAATGAATTCTTCAGAAATAAATCACATGGGAAATGAATCATGTCTGACATAGAAAGAAACTAATGACTTGAAAAAGAATCGTGTGAAAATAAAAACCCATATTAAGTTTGAAACGTATGAAACATGATATTCGGGGTGACTCAGTGAGGTTCGTGTTAGTGCGCTAGAGCCGTATTAAATAACCTGCGTAATTCTTTACACCTGTGATGTGATTGGTAGCCGTTTGCATGTTAAAGATCCCCAGGCCTGCTGCATCCCCACCTTCATCCATCTCGCAGGCTGTCAGTGATATTGAGAGGCTGTCAGGGCCGTTCACGGCTCCATCCATATCAACAGTAAATATTAGTTCCTCCCGGGCCTCTGGAGAGTGTGGTTACATCCCCTCTTATTAACCTCCTAACCCGGCTGTTTGATGTTAAATAATTACTTCAGCTGTTCTCTCGGGAGATGTAACCCCTCCGAGCTTGACTCCTCTCTCAAAAAAAAAAAAAAAAAAAAACTCCATCTGACACTCCCGGGCCTGACTACATGCTCTCCATCCCGCTCGCTTTAATTACGTTCAAGTTTAGAAACATCAGCAATGTCGTTCAAAGTGGGGGGGAAAAACCCAGAAGGAAAAGGAAAATGAAAAATTGCAGTATCACAGACATGTCGTCATGAGGGGGGAAAAGGATATAAATAAAGTGCAGGACACATATGGCGTCTCCAATCATTTTTTTCCCCACTGTTTTTTCTCTCTCTCTCTCTCGCTCTCTCTCTCTCTCTCGTTCTCATTCGCTCACACTCTCTTTTTCTCTGTCTTCCCTGGCTTGTTTCCAAGGTAACGTGTCAGAGGACTGAGTGCCTCCAAAGGACTGGTGTGAAACCTCCTCCCTTCTTCCCCAACCTTCCATGCCAGACCAACTTCGCGATGCTGACTTTGGGTCATGTGACCACACCTGTTCCCATGACAACTCGATTGAGGGCAGTCGATGAGTGTATCAGCTTGGGGAACAATGAACAGGGGCCAAAACCAAGAAAAATAAAAAATAAAAAATGAGGACGGGAAAAAACTGAGGTCAGCCTCACCTGCGGAAGTCAAAAGCCATTCTATTGCCTCTCCGCTGCTCCGAATCGGCCCGGGTGGATCTCAGGTGGCCATCTTAATTAGGGCAGACATATCGTATCTGGCACAATCTGAAAAACTTTACGCTCGAACGGCACCGTGACGGTGTAATACACCTCCCAAGGTCACGGTACCGACGAGTGACACTAAACCAATGTTTATGGCGAAGAGAAGCTCGGGAGCAGAGGTACTGTAGTCGTGCCTCATCCATGAGCCGTTCAAGAAATATTAATCGTATTCATTTCCATCTCCATACATTTTTTTTTTTTAAATATCCCAAAATGCTAATGACCCCGCTGTAGGCGTTGGTTGCGCGGTGGTAGGCATCGCGCCTGCTATGGACAAGGCCCGGGTTTGCATCCCAGCCAATGCTCTGCACCCTGTTACTGGGTGGCAGGGCACTCTAAATGCTGGTGCCGTGCCCAGATAAAAATGTGAGGACTGCATCGGGAAAGGTCAACTGGTATAAAACCAGTGCCAAAATAAATAAGTGTGATCCCCTGTGGTGCTAATGGGAGCAGCTAAAAGCACAACAACAACACAAACTGACTACTCAGTTAGTTCTGTAGAACTATTACTGTCCTAGTGGTCAAAATGGGAAGTGCAACACGCTAAATATTTATTCCTATTCCTCGGATATTCGTGCTGCCCCATGCTTGGGTTTACGTCAATGACAACGGCGCATGGTTTGCGCTAGTTTTAAATCAAGATCATCTGCTGCTCCTGCGCCTAAGGTTTATTTGTAGTAAGTCATTAGAATTCTATCTAAGAGCACAGACAATAGTGCGTCTAAGACGTACAGAAACATTTCTACTATAAGGCAAGTTGCAAAAATTGAAAGAGAGATTATGACGTTTCCTACGCAAAGATGAATCTCGATTTTCCAATACTGGAATGTTTTTGGCTTGATTTCAGGCCACACTGGGTTGGATTGTTCATGAAACCTGGCAACCCTGGATCCTGATCATAGTGGGAACACAGTTGAAAGTCATGTACTGTATAGAGCAAGGAATCAGGAATGGCATCTTTCCCGCTGTGTTGTGGAGATCTATCATCTCTTTGTTTTTTTGAACCAAATGTTGTTAATATTTACATCAATGTTTTGCATTTAGCCACCCTGAGAGTAAGAATGAATTCAGCTCACCTCTCACTCTCTGTGCAAGGTTAATCTCTTATAGTCACACACCGGGGAGTGTAATGACTCTGCTATTACTCTAAAATCTGAATGGGCAAATGCATTTTTTATAGACTGTAATCCGAAAGAAGAAGAAGAAAAAAAAAAAAAAAAGGGCTCTTAGGAAGTATAAATATTCCTGGCCACGTCTGCCTTGGCCTTTCCGTGTCTCCAGGGCTTGCTAAATATCTGACCTTCTAACAGCCTTTGGCCCACTGCAACCCTGCACCATCTCCAAACCTTTTTAGTCAGTGCAAAGAGCAAAGCTGTTTGGAACGGGTCCATCAGATAGCATGCAATTGCCGCGCTCCGCCTGACGTGTGTGTGCCAGCAAGGTCGAGCCCTAGACACTTGTCCCTCAGAGGGAGCCAGGTACGTGACCCCTCATGCTGTCCTGATTTTACAGCATCAATCTGAAATCAGGCAGAGAAGCTAGAGGCCATCAAACACTGAAACACGCACACGCGCGCACACAGACACGGACACTGTGTATGCAGGTTATCTGACTCCTGTGCGACCTTAAGCCTTTAAAAGCCCATCAGGAGGATGTATTCATTGTGTTACGAAGTTCTGGTTAGAGTACTGAAGTCATTCAGTGGGAAATTGTAAGCTATAAACCACTCCATGTTGTGCTGTTACAATGACAAGGTGATGAAGCACAAAATACGCTTTACTCTGTGTCCTAATGTGTTTCATCACGTTGGTTCATTAATTAAATAACGATGCTTTTGAAGTTTTTTTTTAGTTTTTTTTTTTTTTGATCCACTTCAGGTTACATAGAATGTCCTGGAACAAGTGATCACTTGCGTTACGGCAGATCGAAGCAGCAGCCAGTCACGCCTTCACTAGCCTCGCGTTTTGCTCTTTAGAAAAAAAAAAAAAAAGAGTTTAAAAAGCTGCAGCTTATCTAACGTTGTAAAAGCACACACTCCTCTGTTCTAAAGATGTCAGAAAAGTTCCAGCCTTCGCGCTGACTGTTACGAAACGCTGATACACCGTCCATAAGAGAACTTTCATTTTTAAAAATCTGTTTATGATTAGCGTAGCGTCTGCCATTCGAACGAGCGCGTTAATATAAACCTGAGAGTTGCAGTTGCACTAGTGAGATCATTCTAAGAGAATATTGTCTTTTGTACAATTCACTTTCCGAGCCGATGCCGTTTATCTATTCACATCTGGCCCTTTTTATTTACCTCTTTTCTAAAGCTTCACAAGAACTCAAAGTGTCATGTCGACATGCTGGAAACCAGAATTCATACGGAGTGCCATTATCCTCTACAGGGCCAAATTGGTTATACTTCTGTATAATTCTGTATCGGCCATAACTGTGGCGCTGCCGGCCGGGTCGTAAATCACAGCGGAAGCCTCGCGCATGGAATTCTGTCCTACTCCGGTTTTCAACCCAGCCGATCGTATAGATTTATAGTCCTCCAAACTTCAAGCCAGCCGATAGATCAGACGTCCCGGCCAGCTGTAGATCACAGAGATTCACGCTTCGCTCCCTGGACTCTCTCCATCCCTCACAAACGGCCATTGATCACTCCTGTACTGCTGACACACACACTTCGGTGAGTGTGACTGTATCTAAAGCCCGGGGAAATCCGGAGAATCCCTGTGTCACAGCTTCCATCTGGCTTCATCCTGATTCAGCGTCTGTGTCCTTCAGTGAGGAGCGGCATCGCATTTCCAATTCCCTCGCCTCCGTTTATTCCGCCCTTCACCAAACAACGTCTATAATCTCGCTAGATTTTAGCATCGATGTAGATGAAACGAGAAGGAAATGCGGCAGAGTGTGCTGAGCGTGACTGGCATGGCTGTTTCGCAGATTGGTTGATTTCCATCCGTCTGATTGGTTGCGACCCTCCTTACCTTCTCACGGCACCTTCTGCTAGATAGTCATCGCCTTCCTGATGGTGACGGAGGCGAGGGGTGACACCATAACCGGCGCACATTCGTAAAGGCCTAGCCTCATCATCATCATCATCATCATCATGTTCTAACGCCTCTTGTGAGATGACAAATCTACAAAATCTACAGCGACGCTTTTGGAAGACGTGTTGTGGAAATGTAGCGGGTTGGCACTTTGCCAGGGAGGTGTTGAAGTGTCTGACGTTCAACATGTTGGGATTTGATGCGCCAGATGGAGTCGTGCTGCTATGCGTCGTTCCTTTAGCATGCCTAAAAACTTCAGAAATTTATCTCGAATATGTGATTCAAGGAAGCAAAGACATGTTTGTCTAAGAAGAATTTTACTGTTTCGTTCATTAACTTGTTTTTAGTGAGGACTTCATCCTGATCCGGTAGGAGGTGAATCCCGAGCGTACGGCCCTGGAGGAGACATCGGTTCATCACCCGAACAAACTAAACTAGCTAAGCTAACCGAGGCCAAAGATTTAATGAAGCGAGTCAGTCTAGCAGATGTTATCGGAGTGACCGAAGCTAACGGAGCCAACTGAGCAAACTGAGCTAATGAATGTTTTGGGGCTAATGGAGCGAGCTCTGCTAACAAATGCCAATGATTTATCTGAGTGAGCCAAACTTTCAAAGGGTATAGTGTTAGCTGAGTGACCTACAGTCACTGAGACTATTTTCATTGTGTTTGTACTGTATAATGACTATAAATATATAAATAAAGCTTATGTTCTATGGCACTAGAACAGACAGAGCTGAGCTAACAACTGAGCTGAAGAGCGCAGAGCTGCAAAGGTTACGGCACTAACTACAGTAAGCAACTCAGCTGAGATGGAGTGGGAAGACCGAGTGATCTAAGCCTAAGTTAAAATGCTTACCGAGTGACCCAAAATGGAAGAAGGCTACGCCGCTAAGTGAGCCAGCCAAAATAACGAAGTCTATAACACAGAGTGACTTAAGCTAACTGGAGGAGCTGGGCTAAAAGGGGCTATGATGCCAAGTGGTGACCTGAGCCGTTAAAAACTGAGTCAGCTGCGCTAACATACTGTAGGTTACGGTGTTACATAGCAGTCCAAGCTGCCAAATGCATCTTTAGTGAGGAAGCTAAGCCAAGTGTGGTGCAAAATAAGTGTGATGAGCTAATGAAGATTTTTCAAACTAGCAAAGGATGCAACGTTTAATGAGCGAGATAAGCTAATTGACTGAGCTGAAACCACAAAGGCTACAGCGCTAACCGAGAACTGAAACTGACTGAGATGAACACGTTAAGGATCGACGATGCAACCTGTCGACCTAAACTAATACAAGCAGTGACGATCGATCTGAACTAACAAAGGCTATAAAATCATCATTAGCATGCAACGAGCTAGGGATTTCGCGCAGTGAAACATGTAATATGTTTCGAGTTTCTTCTTAATCTTTACTAAACCGGCGATCTCCTGAGCGTCCTCGTAGCCCAGATCCAATTTTATCTTCGAGATTCCTCCCTGTGTATCGAAGAAACCGCAGGTATAACATTTTAATCTTTTTGGTATTTAGTTCAGTCTTGAGATTTTGGAAAGACGTCTTTTCAGGGAAGCGAAATCATTTTAAAAAGCACTCATGACTCGGCAGCACCCGGAGCACGATATGCTAATGCGGTTCACGCTCGGCATGATCAAACAAATGAAATCCCATAACGCGAGGCCGGCACGACTCGTGGAGATTAGGTGCTTTATCAACACTATTATGTGTTATTATGCTAATGCGCGGTGATAAATCCTACTCGCGGTGTCCAAATAATTCGGATTTGATACGTGGACGACGCGCAGGGGCACGGCGCGCTCGGCTCTTCACGTGAACGTGTGAAAATGTGCAGTCTCAAAAAACGCTAATCAGACGACAGCTTCACATATTGGTTGTCAGAAGGCCAGACTAAATGAAATCTACATCAGAGGATATTGCTTTGCATATTTACTGAAGGATTTATATGCAGACAGTGAGAAGAGGAGGGGGAGGACGGTGGGGAACACACACAAAAAAAAATAAAAATACCAACACACACACACACACACACACAAAAAAAAACACACACACACACACACACATACACACACACAGAGAGAGAGAGAGAGAGGGCTGCTCGGCATTGCCAATAGTGCAGACCGGGCTTTTATTCCTGCCCCCAGAGGAAAACAGTAGGAGCTATTAAATTAGTATTGGACCGAGGACCGAACCCTGCTATCAGCATCAGCACTATGGAGAAGGGTTTTGTTATTGCGGTCTACATATTGAGACGGATTACAAAGTGGAGGTCTAGATCAAAGCCCCCGCAAATATTCCTCTTATTAATGATACTGTGCTTCTCTTTTGTTTTAAAGGTTTCTCTTTTAAAAGCCCCGCTATCATGACGGCAAATCACTGGTTTATATTAATGCTCTAGTAGCTTAATACTGCATGCTAGCTTACATAATAAGAATATAACTGCATAGGAATTACTTTTTTTTTTTTTTTTTTTTTCCTCAACAGATATCATCTAAATGAAGACAAATACAGATATGAATATAGGACATATAATATTAATAATGTTCTTTCTTGCTCCAGAGATTCCACAGGGAATTGGGTTGTGACTAGAAGTGTGCACTAGAACCGGGATACCACAAGTAAACACGATGTTATTATAATTTTTTTTTTTTTTTTTTAGTTTATTTTATTTAATACTTTCATTATAGAATTCTTGTAGAATCCTGTCTTAAGAAATCTTCTGTACCTAGTCTCTGGCCACTTCATTAGGTACACCTTGCTCATACACACACACACACACACACTATTTCATTCCATGTTTCCATGTTTCACACATACCGCTGCTGTCATATCTACCTGCCATCTCATTACACTTTTATACCTTGTTAGACTGCACATTGTACATTCTGCACATTCCGTTTAATTTATACATTTGATATATATTTAATTTCATCTAATTAAAATCTATCGTATACCTTCCTATTCTAACTTATTTTTCCTTTTTCGGTTACAGGCGGTCTCAAAAGCATTTCACTGCCTACCGTACTGTTTATGGTTGTGTACGTGGCAAATAACATTTCATTTGCTTTAATTCTTCATGGCGTAGATTCAATGAGGTTCTGGAAACATTCTTTAGAGATTTTGGTCCTGCAGATTTGTTGGATGCACATCCAAGATGCGAATCTCCCAGTAGTACCAGTCCAGTACCAATACACTGGAGACCGTCAAGGCCATTTGAGTGCATTGACCTCTTTGTCATGTTCAAGAAACCAGTGTGAGATGATTTTAGCTTTATTACATGGTGAGGTCATAAAGTGACGGACACAGTCAAAGCCAGAGAACTGCTCTCACTGGATGTTTTCTCTTTTTCAGACCGTTCTCTGTATTTCTTAGAGATGGTTGTGCATGAAAATTCCAGTAGTTCTGCAGTTTCAGAAATACTCAGACCAGCCTGTCTGACATCAACAACAATGCCATGTTCAAAGTCACTTAAATCACCTTCCTTTGCTCGGTTTGACCTCCGGGCAGATCATCCTGACCACATGTACTGTACATGTTTCAATGCATAGCGTTGCTGCTGTCTGATTGGCTCAGATATCGGATAGTTCTATTAAAGTGCAGTTGAATGAGTTTGAGGAATGTAAAGGTGTATGATCTGAAGGGTAGTTTATCTGTAGGGTCACATGTTGACTTGTTGAAGAAACAGTCAAATATGGGACCATTTAAGGTGGCATTGGTTAGCACTGCCGCCTCGCACCTTCGGGGTCCTGGTTCAATTCCTGCCTCGTGGTCTGTGTGCATGGAGTTTACATGTTCTCCCTGTGCTTGTTGGGTTCCCTCCAGGTACTCCAGTTTCCTTCTACAGTCCAAAGACATGCAGATTAGGCTAACTGGCATTCACCATTTGCCCACAGTGTGTGAATGACCGTGTGAATGTCGACTGGAGGTCCTACTACGGTTGTCAAAATGCGAATAAATACAGTGGTCACCATCGGCCTCCGTGGACCCTGGTCGGACTACAGGGGTTTCTGGATGGATCCAATCATGGTTCCAATCAAGGCTAATCCTGGTCTTGTAGACACATGATTTGAATTTGTTGTGGGTTTTATGAGAGACAGTATTATAAGAGACTTGGTCCAGCCCTGTCTAAAGCATAACACTAGCATATTATCTTTCTAAATAAACTGGCCTAAAGATTAACAAATGAAAGTCAGTATTTTTTTTTATTTTTTTTATATATATAAAAGTCAGCACTCCATGTAGCCCTTACATACTGTAAAACATTCTGTGCATGAATACCAACTAATGATTCAATTTGTATTAAACCTGAAATGCTAACTTGTGCATCCATTACTCATTTTTTTTTTGTCATTTTAAATTAACATTCTTCAACAGTACTAAATGAAAGTCTTCTCTGAAAATCTCACTGGAATTAAAATGACTCATAGCGGCATCGTGTGCCAGCTTTGTAGCAGATTCTGACTGCAAACTTTTCTCAAAAAAAAAGAAAAAAGTTTACAAACCGAACTCAATATGGTGGAATATTACGCATAGATGTCGACTCCTTTCAACTCTTCTCAGTAGTTCCATGTTTTGTGCAAAACAGCCTGTTCCCTATAGCTTTACTCAGTTACACTAGAGTAAAAGTTTTGAGACTGATTATGGACTCGAGTGATGATGTAGCTGAGGCTGAGGAACCGCACAGGAACAGGACTTGACTAAGAGTCTGTTTTGCAAAATTGGAGTTTTATGCAAATTTGAAGTTGTATATATTTGTAAATTATTATTATTTTTTTTTTTTTTCCTGGGGCCACGCCAATCTTTAAACAGACACATGCGAATACCATAAGTACAAATTGTCTATTGATGCAGTACTAGCTGCATTAGCTGAATATAATTACGGCGTGGTTTAACGTCACTGTGGCACTGATTATTTTCCCGTACCAGCATGCCACCAAGCACAATCATTTGAAGATTTGTAAATCCGAGCGCGAGCAATCCTACTACGAAGGGCTGTTAAAAAGGACACACCATGCCTTCTTCCTAGATCAGACTGCAGGTTCGCGCAGCCAGTTAGCGACAGTTGTGTCAGGACCCTCCTAACGATGCTTGGCTTTCTTTTTTTAGGCGTAAAAGCTGCTCTCGTGACAAGCTCCTCAGATACGGGTGAAAGCATGAAGTCTATGATTGGATTCCGAGCTTGTCTTGGACCCCGGCGCGTGAGAAGGATCGGCCTTTCGGGGACTAATTAATGACTCTGAGGCAGACTAATAACACTGCCATTAATAATCCTCACGTGTTAATTAGAAGTCATTTCCTCTTGCCTCAAACAAAGCAGCTCTGAGATATGCGCTCTCGGTGGTAGAGCAGACCGTGCAGAGAAGGCTGCTGTAAAAGCCCGTTCCCTTGTTGTTTATTATGATTTAAAGGGAAATGTTTTTCTGCTTGGCGCCTGCATCAGACCGTCTGCTGCTATTCCTACAGCGCTGTTGAAGTCTCGCATTCCGGTTGGTTGAATTGGCTTGAATGAGGCCAAAACATGGTACCGGTGCTAAAAAAAGTGACTCACCTAGGTGGAAAAGTGAATTTTCAGATAGGATCATATGAACACCATTTTTCTAAATAAGGAATGCTTCTTACTGTCTCCCCCCCCGAACCGTGCTTCATTTTTTGTAAATTATACTTTTAAATATAGACTAAAAAAATCTTTCAATGATCCCAATTTGTCATTCAGATGCAACTTGGCCAGTTTAGATTTCACATGGAAAGACATGAACCTGAGAGAGAATGCTAAATTGTGAAAATATTGCGATTTGAATTTGATATGGTTACGGACACTACAGTTTTGTTTTTGCTTTTTTGGAAAAGAAATCCATAATTTTGCACAGAATGTACAGAATGTTTAAGCAACAATTTTTAATGGCTTACACCGATTTTTGTATAAAGAACTATGAATGATTTTGCATTTTAAATGATTATTGTTTGACAGTAACACTGAAAAATGGCCATTTTGCGTCGCATATAAAAGCATCTCTGCAAAACGGTTGAACTTTTTAGGGAGGCGAGATCGGTCACTTCCAAGTTGCATAAACTTCAGAAGCAGCTTCTTTGACATACACACATTTTTTGTATTATGTGAATAACATCAGCACCAATTAGCATAATAATACATTATAGTTACAGATCACTCACAGAGGCTTGCGCTTTAAACGTGCCGCATTACTGTACAGTTTAACATTTATGGAAGTCATCCCCAGCACCTCTTTCTTTTTTTTTTTTTTGTCTGATCTAATGCATTGCTCAGTGTTACTAGTTTCATTGTCAAGCTACTTACGGATTACGTTTTAGCCCTCACATCACATCACATCACATCACATCACATCACGCCACGTCACCAAGAACAAGGACTTGTTCTGTCTGGCGAAAATCCATCTGTCATATCAGAATAATAATATACTTTTCAATGTCGGATCAATAGATGATGAGATTTGTGTTTAATGCCGGCATCGGCGCCGCCATGCAGCTACTCTGTCTGGGTAAATGCCAGAGTGTCACGTTTAATTTGATCCGCAGAGAGCGCGGCATTCGGGTTTTATCCGAGGCGCAAAGATGGTGGGTAATGAGTGCCGCGCAGGTGCTTGATTAAAAAAAAAAAAAAGTCACTCCAGCAGCCTTGAATTAGAAGTCTAGCAAGCCGATAGAGTGAACTAAGAGACTCGGGTAGTGTTTGACCCGGCGCCTCGGCCCCTGCGCTGTACAGTCTCAGACCCTCCGCCCGATCGATACGGCTCAGCATCCCACGCACAAGCCGTCATTAATCTTACCATCGGCGCCCGTCCACTGCCGGCCCTCTCAGAGGAGTGTGTACAAAGAAACGCATCATGCTGTAGAGGCACCCAGACAATTTCCCCCGTAATCACCTCATGCAAAATTCATCTGCCGAGCGAAGGGATGGACGAGGGCGGCCACTCGGGTCGCTCTCCAGCGGCTCGACGGACCGGCCCCCTCCCTCCGAGCACACAAATTAGACGAGCCGAGCAAATCAGAAGGAGAATATTGGAGTAAAAGAGAGTGATGAGATCGAGTGCGCTGAAAGCAATATAATTCCTCATTGTCTTCAGTGAAATGGAACTAGACTCCGGGTTATTTCTCCCTCACACTCTCTCGTTTTTTCTTTTTCTTTTTCTTTTTTCTTCTCGATCCCGGTGGTGGGTGAGGTTCTGAGAGCAGCATTACTCGACCCGAGTGCTACCTGTGCAGTCTCGATATCTCTCTCCTCTGTATATAATACAGATTTAACTCTTCCCCACCTGGTTCATACTAATTGCATCACTGTGCCTCCTGATGAGAAGAGAGGCTGTCAGGCTTTCCACAAGCTCTATAAATCACCAAATGGCAGGCTTTCGTTTATCTGATTAGACGCAGGAAAAGCTGCACTCTCACTCTCAGCTTTGCTCGGATCCCAGGTGCTAGAAGCTAATCCCGCAACTCAAACTGAGTCAGGTGAGGGTTTTTTTTTTTTTTGTGTGTGTGTGTGTGTGGGTGTTTGTGTGTGTGTGCTGATCATCCTTTATCTCAAAATCCCGATCGAATCCCAGGCACTCATCGCGCCACATCCTGGGTTTTATCCTTCACGCCGTACCACGAGGTATATCGACAACCGCAAGGGTCAAATCTGCTGTTTAATGCGCTTGTTAAATTGCTTTTGAATGTTTAGGCGCTTTGCCAGGATGATATCGAATACGACCTCGTCCTGGTGAATAGATGTCTAATAGAGAGCAATTAAAGGATCAGACATGAACGCGAACCGGCTCGAGGATCGAAGGAGGTATTTGCGCCAGGCCACGGTGTCATTACATTCAGGCATGTTATCGTTAACCCACATTTTCTGTTCTTTAACCCCATATGATCGATTTCCTTCGTGAAACTGGACGTCAAGAAGTAAAAAAACATCCTGAGAGTTAAATTGTGGTGAAATATGACCACGCTGGTCAATTCTGGGTTGGGATTGGTCATCAGGTGGTGATTAATTAACTCTGAGTGGTGCAGCAGGAAATCACAGATTTATCGTTTCAACACAACGTCTCATGTTTCTTTAACAGACTGACTGGGAGATTGTTTTATTCCTTATTCACGAAATGCCTGTTCTGATCTTACCAGTTTGAAGGACTCAAGAGGCCAGCAGTCGTGTATTTGAGTGGTTTAGGTGGGCGTGTCTTCATGTGATCGACACAGGCATGTTTTTAAGTGGTTGAGGTGGGCGTGTCTAAATATTAATGATGGGAATGGTTTTGAGTGATCAAGGTGGGCGTGTCTTGGGGTGGTTGAGGTGGGCGTGTCTTGGGGTGGTTGAGGTGGGCGTGTCTTGGGGCGGTTGAGGTGGGCGTGTCTTGGGGCGGTTGAGGTGGGCGTGTCTTAAAGAGGCTGAGGTGGGCGTGTCTTGGAGATGTTAAGGTGGGCGTGTTTTGGGGTGGTTGAGGTGGACGTGTCTTGGAGTGGTTGAGGTGGGCGTGTCTTGGAGTGGTTGAGGTGGGCGTATCTTGGAGATGTTAAGGTGGGCGTGTTTGGGGGTGGTTGAGGTGGGCGTGTCTTGGGGTGGTTGAGGTGGGCGTGTCTTGGAGAGGTTGAGGTGGGCGTGTCTTGGAGTGGTTGAGGTGGACGTGTCTTGGAGATGTTAAGGTGGGCGTGTTTGGGGGTGGTTGAGGTGGGCGTGTCTTGGAGATGTTAAGGTGGGCGTGTTTGGGGGTGGTTGAGGTGGGCGTGTCTTGGAGATGTTAAGGTGGGCGTGTTTGGGGGTGGTTGAGGTAGGCGTGTCTTGGGGTGGTTGAGGTGGGCGTGTCTTGGAGTGGTTGAAGTAGGCGTGTCTTGGAGTTGGGTGTGTTTTTTATGATCAGTGTGGGTTAGATCAGTGGACAATAAAAATATATATATATATAAATAATAATAAATAATAGATGTAATAATTATTTAAAAAATGTTTCAACACTTCAGCAAATATAAAACAAAGAAACGACAAATGATTAAAGGAAAAATCAATAAGCCAGAATGATACAATAAGAAGAAATGTACATTCCGCATTGTTCGTGTCTAGATATAAGATATAGCAGAACTCATCTCATTAAGACTGATTTATTCAGACGCATCTAGCAGCTTCACTCGCGCGCTATGGGATCAAAACAAGATTTCCTATTGTTCACCAGAGATACTTGTCACGTTTTCCCTCCGTGGTGTAACCAGAGACGCGCGTGTGTGTGTGTGTGTGTGTGTGTGTGTGTGTTTGCACGCAGTCTGAACAGTGCACGCATCACAAAGTTTAAGAGTCGATAATGAGGGATCCATTTAGTTCTCATCAGGTCTGCTTGGACCTGAAAGCTTCAAAACATCTCATTAATCAGTTATCAGTGTGTAATTATTTTTCATACGACCGAGCCACATTATTAAAAATCGCTCCTCCGCTAGTCCATAACCGCCCGAGGCGTCGAGACTCAGGGCTAATTTGGATTTGTAATTCCATTAATATTGTCACACAGCATTTAAGGGAATCAAATATCCACACCACATCCACATTAGAAACGCAATTCACTCAGAACAGGGTGTGTGTGTGTGTGTGTGTGTGTGTGTGTGTGTGTGTGTGTGTGTGTGTGTGTGTGGTCTGTCTATTTTTCTCATAAAGCTGGTGAAACACACCAGAGGGTTTATGCTTTGGTTTTGTGCCAAAAAGTAAACCGACTGAGCAGGAAGTGTCTGAGGATTTTAAGTTTGCAGTTTTCTGGCAGAAATGTGAGTTTTTATTATTTAATTTTTTTTAGTTGCTTTACAAATGCGCTGCATACAGTATACACTGATCAGACATAACATTAACACCGCCCACGAGGTGACGTGTCTAAGACACGCCCAGACAACAGTAAACTGGTGACAGGATCATGGCCACCCAGGGCTCACCCACGCCCACGGGGACCAAAGCCTGCGGATGGATGAGCCCTGGAACAGAAAGGTGAATCCTGGACACGATAGAACACCAGAACACTCAGTGCACCACAGCCCGGCGTGCACGGGGCCCAGCAGGCAAAGAGCGCAGGGCCCGCTAACCCGGACTCCAAACTCCACAGTTCCCAATCCGTAAACTCTACCTCAGGGACAGGGCTGGCTCGGTGCTCAAGGTGTCGGCCAACTGATCAGAAGGTCGCAGGTTCAAACCTCAGTACTTCCAAGTCACCACTATTGGGCCCTTCAGCAAGGCCCTTAACCCTCAAATAAAAGAAATAGTCGATCTGGATAAGGGTGTTGGCCAAATGCTGTAAATGTAACCTGTCAACTGGTGTGTGTGTGTGTGTGTGTGTGTGTGTGTGTGTGTGTGTGTGTGTGTGTGTGTGTGTGTGTGATCCCACTTTTCCACCTTCTGAACATTTACCTCAATCTCTTAACCTGCATCTGCATGGTGTCACGTACTGTAGATCCCTGATTACACAACTGTATCAAAACTGTTTAAGGTGTTCCTAATAAAGTGTCCCCCAAATATGTGTCCCTTCAGAAAAGTACACACACACACACACACACAGACTTGTGCACACTTGCCTGATAGCTAGTATATTATGGACACACCTGATTCAACATCAGTGGTTGATAATTAGCCGATGAGGTGGGTGTGTGTGTGTTTGTGTGTGTGTGTGTGTGTGTGTGTGTGTGTGTGTGTGTGTGTGTGTATGTGTGTGTGTACCAGCTCCATCAGCTAGCGTTAATTAAAATGACCTTTTTATCCCCTTGTATTCATGTTGAGTTTGGAGCAAACACTAACACACACACACACACACACACACACACACACACACACACACACACACACACACCTCTCTCGACACACAGCTCTTTGAAAACTTTTCAGTTGAATCAGTTCAAACAAAAGCCAGTATCCAGTCTGAGTAACACTTCTCTATTAAAGCTCATGCTTTATTTCTATATTTATTTATTTCTCTCTCTTTCTCTCTATTTTATTTTTTCCCTCATGACATCAATTGCTACTTTCAGTTCTCGGCCCTTTTCCTCGCAGGCTGTATTGAATCCTGAAGTCCACTGAAGCTCGGAACACAAAAGCCGCACTGTCCTCCTACAAAACTCTGTAATTAAATGTGGGCCGTGTCAAAAGAAACCGGATTAAAGGAAACCAATTACCTCCTTGTTCAAAGAGGTAAACGACAGGAGAATGGATTATTATGATTTAAATGCGCGTCTATCGGCATGCGCCGGGGATTGTGGGTAGTCGCCATGGAAACCGGCGCAATAATCAGCCAAGAGCAGTTACAAGGTTTTCTAGTGTGGGGAGAGCTGCGGGGTAAGATAACTCTGGACTCTGTGTGTGTGTGTGTGTGTGTGTGTGTGTGTGTGTGTGTGTGTGTGTGTGTGTGTGTAAAAATATATGCAGGTCTATAGATACTTTGTGTGTTTGTCTCCATGGACAGTATAAACACCCACTGGCCACTTTATTAGGTACACCTGTTAAGCTGCATGTAAACACAGCTGCCGAACCAGCCAATCACGCGTCAGCAGCTCGATGTGCCCGGGCGTGTAGACGCGGTCAGGACGATCTGCCGAAGTTTAAACCGTGCATGAGAACGGGAAACGTGGTGTTTTTGAGTCGCAGCCGAAGATCTCAACACAACATGTTAAGCTTGAAGCACGTGGGCGACGTTCAGACCACAGCGGGTGTTGACCTTATTAGCTAAGGACACCAAACTGAGGATACAATCAGCTGGACCTCAACACAACCGGACAAAAACAATGGCTGGGATGGAGCATTAGCGCTATCATTAGCATTAGCATAACTGTGAAACAAAACATGGACAGCGCGAGAGAGAGAGAGAGAGACAGAGAGAGAGACAGAGAGAGAGACAGAGAGAGAGACAGAGCTTAAATAGTGAACTACAGTGGAACCTCGGATTGCGAGTAACATGGTTTACGAGTGTTCCGCAAACCGAGCAAAGATTTTTAATAAATTTTTAATCGGAAACCGAGCAAGTATTAGTTTACGATCGCCGAGTATCATGTATCACCCATGCGACTCTTATTTTGACACCAAGCGTCACTCTTTCACCTTTTCAACACCCCCACCCCCCCCAACGGCTTCGCAAACACAGAAAATCTGCTCGTCTCACACACACACACACACACACACACACAGACGCTCTCTCGCCTTTTCACCCCCTCCCCGGCTTCACAAACACACAGAAACTCTGCTCTGTCGCAATTCTTTTCAAAGGTAAGGTGCTAGTTTTTTTTTTTTTTTTACTTTACAGCAGTGATTCCTTTAATATACGCTCATGCCAGTGTCAGAGAGATTTTTTTTTTTTTCCTGTTAAAACGGTGTTTCTGTTGTGTGTGTGTGTGTGTGTGTTCGTTTGTTGTGAAACTTAAAAAGCGAGGTGGGGAGAGGGAGGAGGAGTGTTACTGTGTAAAACGAGGCGAGGGAAGGGGCTAATTCCACACACACACACACACACACACACGGTGCCTGCGCGCACCAACGGAAACACTTGTCTGTCGGGATTTATTTGTACTTTTTTTTAAAGGTAAAGTGCGGATTCATTTGTTTTATTTTCATTTTATAGATTTTTATGTATTTATTTTGGGAATAACCCTAACCCTAACGAATCATGCTCGTAATCCAAGGTTCCACTGTAATCAAAACACACACCAAAAGCACAACAGCACAGAAACCCTAAACATCCAGAGTGCGCGGGGCGTCCTGCAGGGGATGTCCCTCACACGTCAGGTTAGAACTGTCAGAAATGCACGTACTGCGGGTCGATACTGAAATACAAAAGCGTTTAAGTAAAAAAAATAAAAAAAACACGCTCAACTCGGCAGTTTATTTATTTATTTATTTATTTAGTCTGGTGGAGTCACTCAGTCTGTCAGATTCCTTTTAGTTTTCTGTTTAATCTGAGTATAAAATTCATATCCAGTCACACTTATACTATTTACAGTAATGCACATGCAGGTACAGTGTGTGTGTGTGTGTGTGTGTGTGTGTGTGTGTGTGTGTGTGTGTGTGTGTGTGTGTGTGTGTGTGTGACTGCACTGGATCAAGTACCTGTCATGACCTCTATTTAAACTCTGTCTTCTGAAGATGTAAACCACACAGCATCTCTCACTGTCTCTCTCTCTCTCCCTCTGTCTCTCTCTCTCTATGCTCTCTCTGTGTCTCTCTCTCTCTCTCTGTCTCTCTCTCTCTCTGTGTCTCTAACACAATACAGGCGAGCATGCAGAGAGTTGCCCCTACTGAGCCTGGCGGAAAACAAGCTGTGAAAAAAGCGCAGGACTGCAACAATCTGCCCGTCAATCACGCGGCGTGGCGTCGGATCGACTGCGGCCCCCGGCGAGTCCGCGCTCCGGCCGAGCAGATAATACGGATTATTGTGTTCAGAGAGAGAGAACCGGGTGGGACGCGCCGAGCCGAGCCCACAGAACCACGACCTCTGACCTCCGGCCCTGTGTGAAATCACAGCAGCCTGCGCTGACCCTGAGGTCAAAGTGGTTAACCTGAACAAGCTCGTGTGTGTGTGTGTGTGTGTGTGTGTGTGTGTGTGTGTGTGTGTGTGTGTGTGTGTGTGAGATAACTATATTGTTGCCTAAGTTGTATTGCCCACAAGGAGTGTGTGTGTGTGTGCACGTGCATGTGAGTGTGTGCACGTCTGTGTGTGTGTGTGTGTGTGTGTGTGTGTGTGTGTGTGTGTGTGTGTGTGTGTGTGTGCGCATGATGACAATATTCTTGCCTACGTTTTAATGGCTACAAGTTTGTGTGTGTGTGTGTGTGTGTGTCTGTGTGTGTGTGTGTGTGTGTGTGTGTGTGTGAGTGTGTGTGTGTGTGATTATATTCTTGTCTAACTTTTATTGGGCACATGTGTGGTTATGCCCATATATGTACGTGTGTGCGTGTGTGTGTGTGTGTGTGTGTGTGTGCATGCATGTGCACGTACGTTCGTGTGTGGTTTATGTTCTTGCCTAAGTTTTACTGTGCACCAGTAGTCAGTGTGTGTGTGTGTGTGTGTGTGTGTGTGTGTGTGTGTGTGTGTGTGTGTGTGTGTGTGTGTTTGTTCCATCTGTTTAGGAAGCGTGGGAGCTCGCAGTAATGAGTTGTGTCTCGCCTCCTCGAGTCGGCTTTACCCATCTGCCCACACACAGCTCGGGTCAGTGTAGAGCTCAGCCCGTGTATACACACACACACACACACACACACACACACCTACGTTCGCAGCACTGCTCCATCTGCACACATCACACCAGGCGCAACATCGACACTCACAGCGGTTTTCAGCTTCCACGTCTAATCACTGATCACAAAGTATCAATTATCTTATTTACAACAATAATTCGAATCGAGTGTAATGATCTCTCTGGTATTAAAATAATCACTTTTGTGTGTGTGTGTGTGTGTGTGTGTTGGGGGACAAGTGACTTGTCCTTTAGATCTTTATTATTTGTTATTTGTTATTCTGAGGTTTCAAAGGTGTTGATTGGCTGATTAGTTTAATCACTGACATGGCGAGAACAGGATTTTAACACAAACGCCGTATTATGATCACGTGTCTCTTCTCGGCCAAAACACAGCGGTGGTGCTCATTTTATTATTGCTGTTCTTATATTATACATAGAATACAGAAAGAGAGAGAGAGAGAGTGTGTGCGTGTGCGTGTGTGTGCGTGTGTGTGTGTGTGTGCGTGTGTGTGTGTGTGTGCGTGTGTGCGTGTGTGCTAAACGAGCCACCTCTGAAGTTTATGCTACATGGAAGTGACGGATCTCGCCTCGCTAAACATTTCAGCCGTTTTGGAGAAATACTTTTCTATGTGACTCAAAAAGGCCACTTTTCAGCGTTGTACTCGTTGTCTCGCTTCAAACAATAATCATTTAAAATGCAAATGATTTATATTTCCTTAAGAGTGTTGATACCAAAACTGGTGTAAGATTCTAGAAGATAAAACTGTTGCTGAAATTAAAGCATTCCGCGCAAAATAAAGGACTCCACCAAAACAACCTGTAGTGTCCGTAACCATGTCAACAGTCTGTAGTGTCTGTAATTCATGTTGCGATATCGTAACAGTTTAGAATTTTACAATAATACACTTTTTTCAGGCTAAACTGGCCGAGTTTCATCTGAGCGACAGTTATGACCGTTGAAAGATTTGAATTTAAAAAGGTTCCGAACACTACAGACATGAAAGGGCCTGAAACTGTGTTTAGCTGATGTCACTTTTTTATAAAAAATATAAATGTGTATGTATATTTACACAAAATGAACCATGAATCTGGAGATAAGAAGCAGAAATCATCTATTAAACAGTGTTAAACAGTCTGTTCCTGTCTGAAACGTCGCTTGTTCACCTTTCTAGCACATTTTCATGCTCTTTATCCGGCGACGCCTTCTTCCTTCGCCAGGCCGCTCACTCTGAAATACAGATTGCTTTTAACCAAGCATTCTTTTTTTTTTTTTCTTTTTTTTTCATTTCATTTTTTCCATTCAATGTGCCACACTGATTTTGAATGTGTGTAAATTTGGTTGTAGCTGCATTTAGTTAGTCGATGCGCGTGAAGTTTATCATTCTCTATACATATATAATATGTGTTTGTGCCGAGGACTGCTCCGTTCCTG
The DNA here is from genome assembly GCA_030347435.1 of Clarias fuscus. Classification (NCBI taxonomy): domain Eukaryota; kingdom Metazoa; phylum Chordata; class Actinopteri; order Siluriformes; family Clariidae; genus Clarias; species Clarias fuscus. Next base: position 2,069,869 of record CM059223.1, on the reverse strand, counting down.
CCTGTTTTGTTTTGTTTTTTAAAAGAAGGGGGGGGGGGGGGTTGGGGGGAGATCTTCTTTTTTGTTATTTATTCTGACAGTGGAAGAAAAAGAAAGTGTGGAACATTAAAGCATCAAATAAAGCTCTTATTATAGCTCATCCATAAAAGCAAACGCTCATTAGCGGTAGCACATTGTGATGAATTACACATGAGATCCACCGGCTACTGCTGCGCCATAGCGGGATTAGGACTTTACGCCACTTTCAGCAGATTTCCTATATACGTAGGAAAAGCCTGGGTCGTTTTTGTTGCTGTAGTTGTTATGTAATGTCTACTAAAGAGCAACGCGACAACAACAGAAAGGCATGGCGTACTGTATAAACCTGCTCTGACGGCACACAAGGGAAAAGCGGAGCTTAGGAAGAAAAAAACCCTCTGCAGTGTGCATCCCCACGTCCAGGCCCAGCTCAGGTGCAATATGAAAGTGCATAAGAAATTCCTGCAGGTTTTTTTTTTTTTTTTTTCTCCCTTCCCCTTTTTCCTTTATTTTTGTGGCGAGGCCGCCTAATAAGTGTGCTATGACAGCGGGAGATGTAGTGTCGTCTTCGGGGAGCGCGGGCCTGTGAAGCAAAGCAGCGAGCGGTGAGGGACTCGTGCGGTAATCTCCCACACTTCCAAAGATTCACGGCCAGCTATAAATCAAGCCGCGAATATTTCCAGAGATATGGTTTCGTTTGGCCACTACCACCATCTTTTTCCTTCTTTATCTTCATTTCTAGAGGCCAAGTGATTCCACCGAGGTAAAGTCAGTCCCATTGAGAGGGTATAAAGAGGTTACTGAGACTGTAATGAGACATCCTAATGATAGATTCACTCCTGGTTCCTTTTGTATTGCTTCGGTGCAGAGCTGATGATGTGACATGGTGGTTCATTTTAATAAGCATGACCAGAAATTAATATATTGATGCAACACCATGATGCATTGAAGCTACAGAATTCATCAAGTCCAATAATAATAATAATAATAATAATAATAATAATAATCATCATCATTTCAAATGACAAATTGAAACCAAGAGATAATATATTGAGGCAATGGTTTAATACTCTATATGAGGTCCACATGATAATACTTTAGGCTAAAAGATAATATATTACGGTCATGAGATAATATTAAAGCTACAAAATAATTTATTGAGGCCATAAAATAATATTAAGGCTGGAAGATAGCGCATTGATAACAGGCTAGGAGGAAATATAATTAATTGAGATAATGAGATAATGTATCGAGACTACAAGTGCTTAAGCATATTAAGGTCACAAGATAATATATTAAGGCCATGAGATAATACATTAAGATTAAAATATTATGTATTGAGAGAACAAGATCTCAAGATCATATATCTAGGCTATACAGTAAGATAATACATTTGAGGCTAAAAGATCATATGTTTAGGCCGTGAGATAGTATTTCAGGGTCACAAGATAGTATATTGAGTCCATGGAATAAGCATTAAGAACATAAGACAATCAGCTGGGATCTCAAGATCATCTCATGAGGCCATAAGATAATTCATTTAGAACCACACAAAAGGTCATGAAGTAATATACTGAAGCCATTTAGGGACCATAAGAAATACTTTTTGTATATCAAGAGAATTGAATTTACAAGATAATTTGTTAAGATGATTAGTTACTACAGGAAAATGAGATAATACTTTAAGGGAAGATGAGGTCATATAAAAACACACAAAATTATGTATTGAGACCATGCATTCATCTATTGAGTCTACAAGACAATATATTGATGCATAAAATAACATATTAAGGCTACGAGATGATACATTGAAGTCTTGAGCTAACATGTGGCGACCACAAGATGATATACTGGGGTAATGATATAGCACACTGAGGTAACAAGATACAGTACTACTCCACAAGATCATACTGTATATCTTTTATCATATATTCGGATTTTACAGTATATTAACGCCATGAGATAATATTTCGAAGTCACAAGATAATCAGATGAGTTTTTCATTTAAATGACTATGAGAAGGTATTTTTTGAGCTATATCCTGTATCTCAAGATCAAAAGACAATTAACAAGATAGTTTGTTAAGGTGAGTAGTTACCACAGGAAAACGACAAGATAAAACTTTGAGATAGCATGAGATAATGTACTGACACACCATATTGTGTATTCAAGACCGTGCTTTCATGTATTGACGAAATACTGATGCCATAAATGAATATATCCACGGTACGAGATAATACATTAAGGCATGAGATACATTAACACATGAAAACCACAAGATAATATATTGAGGTAATGACTTAACACATTGAGGCAACAGGATGATACTCCAGCCACGAGATCATGTATTTTGCCCAGGATGTATCATGAGATAATTCACTGAGGTCATTAGATAATATATTGAAACTACAGGACAATGCATTAATAGCATAAAGTAATATAACAAGGCCATGAAATATAATATTTTTAGACAATTATTTAATGATACTGCATACAGTAGAATATATATCGAGGCCACAACTCGAGTATCTCATGGGCAAAAAATATTACATTGTGACTTAACAGGTGCTGGAACATCATACTTCAATATGTGTTTTATTGAGTTGATTATTTGGTGGAAACAGGTGAAAATAATATCTTTAATCATCTCCATGCTTGGGTTCCTGTGGACATTTTTCAATTTATTTCTCTGTCTCACTCATCTTAAATTACAACAGTCGCCTCGTGCTAAGTAATTTCTGACCATGATACAGATCTCGTGAAGCTTAATCGCTGGCCTTAATATATTTCTTTTTGGCCGTATCTTATTTTAAAAATAATAATAATAATAATCGGCCGCTCTGGTCTTCAGAACGTTTTTACTGCGGATGAAAATTTTGTGTTTGACTCTATAAGATGGAAAATACTACGTTCAGTTCTGCTCCTAATGCTCGGTGTCATAACAGAAAGCTGGACTCTGAAAGTCACAAACTGCACGCCTGAAGACACGTGAGTGGGTGAACATCAGTGCAAGCACAACTGCAAAGAAACGTTTACTTTTACCGAGCATCTTCTTCCTCACCGACTCAAAGAGGTCACCGCTGTGCTGCCCTGAAACACAACGGGGGCGTCTAAAATAGAGTGCACTCTTTTGCTCCATCCTGCTGTTCAGGTGCTTAAAAAAACCCTCCAGTTTTGCCATTATGACTTCTTTGGTTTGAACACATGCTGCAAGTCTGAAATTCATTCCGTCTGCAGAAGTACCTTGACACGGGAAGAAGGAGGAGAAGTTTGGTTTAGAAACCCACGTTTCTCAACAGCTTAACTCTTTATAATATACGTTCCAAAATCTATCCGTTTCCTTGGTAACGGTCCATTTATATAGCAGATGCTCCACATTAATTGTAGTAAAACTGTGTGTGCAATCCTTGATTTTGGAAGGAGTCTCCGGTATCAGTGCTTTGTAACAATTTTTCCCAACATCTTGGGAATTTTTCAATGTCTATACCGCTTATCCCGTGAAAAGTCACAGGAGCCAATCCCAATGAACTTGGGGCACAATATGGGGTACAACCTGGATGGGGTACCAACCCATTGCAAGGCATAAGCGCACACCCGCGCACTTTGGAAACACAGATGACTTTGGGCTGTATGAGGAAACACAGGACCGGAGGCAAGATCCGAACCACCCGACCTGGACGTGCGATGCGACAGTGCTAACTACTAAACCACTGTGTCACCTACTGTATAATTAAAAATCTCTATGGAATAAAAGGAACAAATTGGTATTCTGTATAATCACATTGGTGGTAACTGTGCCTCGGCTTAATTGTATCGTCTTCATAAAAGCACAAAACAGATATACTTAATTCCATCTTATTACATCACACGTTAATTTGGGGAATCTAAATGAAGTATTGACCTTTTGCAGTCATGTGACCACCAGTACGTCCGTCATAACCGCGTACTGCAGAAGCACCATTAACTGCCATTAGGGTACTTTTGTTGATTTTTTTTTTTTTTTTTTTTTGGTTTTTGTTTAGAGCCAAAAAAAATCTTTTTTTTAATTACACAAAGATTACCCGATGACCTGCTGGGTTACTTAATGCTTTGTCACACAGATTTAAACATTCATACTTGCTAACTATAGCTTCTGTTCTGCTGATTTTGGTTCATTTGCAATATGCTGTGGTGGATTTATTCATAAAAAGAAACAAGCATGTGCAGATGGATGAAGAAGGTAATAAGGATATTCATTGGCAGAAGTGTGATTTGTCATCAGATGACCCCGTGATGACCCCAGACGGTGTACAAACATGTGACTCCTCCTCCTTGATTTGGCGGCGTTTTTGTAGCGTTAGCTCATTCGATGCTTACAAATCGGACGATGCTATGGGATATGAATTTGGTTTATGCTTCATAGAATGATGTGCTGGTAACTTTAACCAACACTGACAATTATTTCAAGCTCTCTAATGAACAGCTACCTAACGGTTCTGGGGTCGAATCCCAAATAGTGCGGAATGGAAAGCTTGTAGGGTGTACGATCCCTTGTTCCATAACCAACTGGTGCTGTTGATCAGGAGTTAGAAAGAGAGAGATTTGGGATTTAGCCTCGTGTTAGAAGCTAGTTAGCATCGTAGCTCACGTTAGCTGGATGTTTCCGAGGCGATTCAGAAAGACTTAGAAGCGATCACCAAGGGGACAGCGCGTTGTGTGAGATGACATAACGTCATCAGATGTGTTTTCTTGCTGAAGGTGCTTTTGGGACCGGTTTTGAATGTGAGTTTTGGAACCGGCATCCGGCGAGTAACGTCCCTTTGGCCGTCCAGAAGTGGGTGGGATCATGGATGGTGCTTAATCTGATCTAAACCCAGCTGAGGGGTTAGAGTCCTACTTCACTCTGGGATTTGAACAGCCGTTAGTAACTCTAACCGCTGAACTATTATTCCTCCTCTATTTACACACAAAGTCTCGCCGCATTAATCATTTCCTAAATGCAGCGGTCCGCGTTAGATGTGCATTTATGCAGTATGGGTTCTTGTTAATGTGATGCATTTTGTATAAAGTTGTCAAGTTTTCAACTGAAGATGGTTGTTAAAATAAATGTTTACGCTCTCAGCAATCTGTATGTACTGTCAATCAGCGGTAAGTGTTCGCGTTAGCGTTTCTTTAATCTGTGTTCCTGGTGGAATTCCAGATTCGAAACAGAATTTGCATAGCAGCATAACAAGGAGCGGGGCATTCCTTTGGTCGGTGCGTTTCACTAATACGGAAAGACATCCGCGGTTTAACTCGAAGGGGTCTAAAGTTACAGTATCCTTTATGTCGCAGTTAGCACTCGACGCTTAATGAGGGACAAACGCAGAGCAGGTTCGGTCTAGAAAGCCTAATTGACTTTAACCTTCAGAGCTGCTTTTGTGTTAGAGAGACATGCAGGACATTTTGTGTAGATTGTGTAATCCAAACATAATTACGAGTAATTCACAATCCAAGCCAAGCGTAAAGCTGCGCGGGTGAGGGATTAGCAGGGTTATTTTCCGCTCTTGGGATTTGATCTCACAATATCCTGCAGAGACTTAACATCCAAACTTCACCTTTTTCCTATATGTATAGATGAATCAGCACTGATGCCCTGAACGCCTGTATAATTTAGCTGCAGAGTTGCTTTAAATGCGTTGGAGGTTATGCATCTCTCTCTCTCTCTCTCTCTCTCATTAATGCAACATCTCCTGTATACCTGTCAACATTTATAAGTAAAGACAATCACCAGTAAAGTTTCCTCAGTGATGTTTACGCCCTCAGCAATCCGTATGTGCTGTCAATCAGCACCAAGCGATCGTTTTAGTCTCTTTAATCTGAGTTCCTGGTAGAACTCCAAACGCTGCTAAAATTTGCATACTTGCATAACAAGAAGTAATGCGTCGCACTAATAAAGAAAGACCCTAAAAACACCAGCGAGAGCGGCCGTTTGTCTTCAATGTTATCCAACATGTTAACGGCCTTCTTAAGTTAATTAGTACACTTAATGAGCAACGAATAACGGCCATTATCTGTCTATAAAAAGAATCGACCCTAAGCCGCTGAGTCAATCTACCATTTCATTACACATACTTATTCCGTTACGTTGTTTAATCCAAACAGAATTACGAGTAAAACACAATCCAGGGCAATCAAACGTACCGCCGGGAAGTGAACGCTAAAATCCATACAGTGGCCCCAGAACAGACCTGGGATTAGAACGCATGATCTTTTAGTCAATAAAGTAGAACGCTAACAACTGAACTAAAACGGTCCCTGTGTTTATAGAAGCGTTGGCATTGGCTCTGGTTATCTTGGTGGATTTCTAGAACCTAAAAACATTAGCAAATTAGCATAAAAAGATGCCGTTCCTTGGTCAATATGCTGCACTGATAAACCGACACCCGCTAGTTATATCCAACTATTATCTACCCAAAACATTTTTAAAAAAATAGCAAATAGGTTTCGGACACGCTAAAACCTCGCGCGGTTCAAATATTGATTCTCCGCCGTAAGTCGACAGTCTGTCACTGTGCACGGAGAGAATTTCTGCGAATAAAACGGATTACCCGGACAAATACGGGAAACTTGACAGCCGATCAACATATTAGCTTTTGGCTTTTATGCGAGTTAAGCATTCAGACAGCGCTTCGAGGATCGTATTGATGTTTAGCTAAACTAATAGACCAAAAAGAACCAACCTTAGGCATGTCTGCACTGCTGATTTTGCAGAAGTACGGCGTGATTGAGTAACTCCAACAGCTCGCCATTTGCATCTGTTTGAAAATGAGAAACTGCCCTGTTGATTTCGTCGTATCGAGTTCTTTATTTAAGCGATGAGGTAATTCAACAAAACTGCGAAAATGAGTTAGTGCGAAAGCAATACCTGAGTGAGGGCGGGAGGGGGGGGGGGGGAGATGCTAAACAGCTTCCTTACTCAATGGAAAGTGAGTTGAGTCTCTGAATTTAATTAGCATGGACTGGCCCGAACCGTTCCCAGCACCGGCATGCCAAGTTTTATGCTTTAATAGGCCTTTCCGCGACTCCGAGGGTATCAAGCGGCGCAATAACTAATGCGGGCGCGCTGCAGTGACGGTGACAGCTCTTTCAATCAGGCTGGCTCTTCACCAGGGAGACTCGCAAACAACACAGCAATGCAAAACAGTACGAGGGAATAAGCCATGTCAGCACTTGAAGCGCACCTTTTGAAAAGCTTTCTTCATCAATCCGGCGCGAGTCGGCCGTTTGAACCGCCGACCCGCGTGCAATCAGGGGCAGGATTAAGTCCGACACAGCATAGGGAAATTGCTGGATCTCTCCGAAACCCTGGAAAAATCAGAACGGGATTATGAAAGGCGGCGGAGAACAAGGTCGGAGACTTCGGGTAGAACAGAGGACAAGGTGAACTTTCGGTTCATCCCCGGGAAGACTCGCGAGCACGCCGAGCGCGCTGAGGCTAAGGATGGTGAAAGCTCCCCTGCCAGCATGCTAGGCTCCACTTTTGATGTTAATTCCTTGAAAGCTGTTTCTTTAGCTAGGGATTAGCACACAGGGTGCCAGGCTTAGCACGCCCGGACTAATAAAGATGACACATCTAACACAGGTACTCGCTCGTGCGACGCCTACAGAGCCGTGCTCCTGACATCCTGCTAATTATAATGAACTGCGTTGCCTTTAACACAAGTATGGTACTCTGACAAGGATCTTTTTTTTTTTTTTTCTTTTTTTTTTGGGACTCAGACACAGCTGCATTCTTCTCAGACAAAGTTGTTTTTTTTTTTTTTTTTTCATTTATTAGCCTGTGAGACTGCACACGAGTCCCAGCGCTTGACAGTTATGAAGTGTGTCCATTATGGCCCATAAACGACCATTACAGTTACTGATTAGCTTCCGTGGCCGTACTAGCTCGAGGGAACGATGCCGCTAATGATCACAGGGCAGCTTGCATACAGAACCAACGCCCAATTCATCTGTTCGGCCAGCTACGCCGAGATTGATTGGAAATTCCCAAAGAACAATCGGCCCTTTGAGTGCTTGAAATAATTCTGCCCTTCCGTTTCGGAAATCTGTACTCCGAGCTGACAAACAAATCAAGGCATTCTCTCCCTCTGTGATCAATTATCATTTATTTTAATAGCTTGATCTGACAGTTACGAGTGAAGCTCCAGTGAACATCCTAATTACCAGGGATCTTTTTTTTTTTTTTTTTTTCCGTTGTTGTTGTTATATATTGGAGTGGTTAGGTCTTCACGGGAACTCTATTAAAATATTTCATGATAATCATCCCTTGCCCTGGAGGAATTACACCCTTGAAAACTTTGACACTCTCGACGCCATCTTATGCCAATAAATAGCAGGAGAGATTACTTTCCTTCTGTTCCGCCATCGCTCCAATCAGGCTGGATTTCCGAAGATGAGATAACGCAAATATTTAATAGGCCACAAAGGATTTCGGGTTTCTGGCTGAGAATCGGAACCGCAAACTGTCCGGGAACGAAGACATTTAACATTATTAACTTTATCCGCGGTATATATTTTTTTAATTGGCTCCATCAGTTCTGGTTCGCTGTAGAATAATGTCCTTTTCTGTGTTCCAGTCATCCATCACGCTGCCATGTTTATTTACTCTGATACCGAACAAAACCACACGGCAGATCAGACTCCGGAGCAGGGTGTGAAAAGGCCAGCTTCTTATTACTGCGCTTTGCATTCATTATGATTTGTACAGTGTACAGCGCGTCGACGTTTCTATTACAAGAAAAAGTTCTGCGAATATCGGAAAACTGGGAGTCGAAAATGATCCGCACTCTGGCTGTAGACTTTTTTGCATAACCTCCTTGCTTTTCAGTACGCTAGCAACAAGCCTGTATACAATTACGACTTATACAATTCCCTCATCAAAGCATGTTTAGTCTGAGCTGTGAGCCACGGATGCTTCCGCTGTCTTCACACTTTCATCAGGAGTGAATCTTCGTCCTCGTAGTTCTGCTTTCAAAGGACCAAACAGGCGAAAGTCTGATGGCGTGAGATCAGGACTATAGGGAGGACCGCCGCTTTAACACCTCGTCAGTTTGGGCGGAAGTGTGCAGACGTCCACGCGAGATGACGACGCCCTCTGATATCAGTCCCTAGTCAGAAGTTATATCGCTAGATATCGGAAGGTTAGGTGTCGGCTCTTCAATAATCGTCTCACTGTAACGAGCGCGGTTGATCGTTGAAGCTTTTTCCTGATGTTGTCTGTTTTGTATAAAAAAAAAAAACGTAGATAAACGTAGATCTTGTCCCAGCTAGCCGGCTAATTAGGTCTCCAAATTAGCTAGTTAGTTTTTCTGTGAATTTATGTTCTAAATGTATGTTGTCATGTCAGTCTGTCTTGTCTCAGCTAGCCAGCTAATTAGTTTTCTTACTTAGTTTTGTTAATTTATGTTGTACGTAGCACTTGAGGTCCTGGAGGACCGTTGTTTCGTTTCACCGTGTACTAAACCGTATATGGTTGAAGTGACAACAAAAGCCGACTTGACTTGACTTGATAGTGTTCCAATACTTCTGGCCCTCGAGACTCCCAGAAGGCTGTAAGCGGTGATGAATTTTGCAGCTGATGGTCGACTTTTTTTTTTTACTTTTTCTCGGACGGTGATTGAGGATGTTTCCGCGATGATTCTCTTTTAAGAAACTTTCGCCTTCCTCAGAGTGTCGCTCCACATTTAGTTTGCAGAAATCCAAACGCTTCTGGGAGTTGTTTCGGCACCAGGTCCACCCTCAGACCATGAAAAATAACTCATCACTGCACGCTGCTATTCTTTTGTGCACGTCACAAATCCGGCGTCCATTTCCCCCTCGCACCGCACTTACAACCGCTGTGATCCTTCTCGCTCGGGTGGAGATGTGAGCGGCGAGGTTATGCTCCTGAATACTGCTATCACTCTCACACACACACACACACACACACACACACACAGAGTGAGAGAGAACAGGATGACTGAGTTCTTCTTATCCGAAAGAGTTCAGGTTGTCACGAATTTAGAATTTTGCTGATTTGTATCTTTTAGGATTTTGAATGAAATTGATGTGACTTTTTCAGTGTCAGTAAACACAACGGGCTTTATAGCTTATAAAGAGGCTACACATTTTGTTATATATTTGTGAAAAAAAAAAAAAAGTTTAAATATTTCCATTACATCATTCTTGCTCTGAGAAACGTCCGCCAAGCCGCTCTAGAGGTCCGTGTTTGATTTATGCAGAAAGGGCTGCCATTATCTTTATTGCGTTTTGCTTAAGTGTGTAACCATCCTGGATGGGTTTCTGTTTTTCTCCATAACTTTGCATGATCAGAATGTTTTGTAGGCGTACAGCTCAAAGACGACGAGTTAAACCCTGGCAGCTGGTGTGTTCCTGTAAAGCATGTAAAGTGCATCTCTTACCAGGGTTGAGATCTGCTGCGAAATGGAATAACTCGACGCATGAACGTCTACGAGGGGGGGGAAAAAAAATCAGTTCAAAGGCTAAACATCAAGAGAGACTAAACTGACTAAACTGCCTAAGGGTCCAAGTCATTAGAACCAGACTTTTAGTGTTGGAGAGTGAGCGAGCGAGCGAGCGAGAGCGAGAGAGAGAGAGAGAGAGAGATTGTGCGTTTTCAGGTTGTGCTAAAGGTTTGTGGAGTGAATTATATTTTTCTGAAAGCCGTTGCTGGTTTATTGCATCAGGCACGGCTAATTTCTGAAAACAATAACACGGACGGGCGCGGGGTTACGGGCCGATGTCATCAGGCTTCAGTTACTGAAGCGTGTCATCAGAATGGCTGGTGCAGACCGCAGTACCTCGTCCGTCCTGCAGGTGCGCTGCGTCTCCGGACCCGAACACGGAGTAACAACCTCCAGTGTGAACTGCAACAAAGAGATCTGAGAAGAAACTTCATTAATTCCTCGTGATGTTCCTGGAGGAGCTGCTGATTCGCGGGGGCGCGTGGGTTCGATGAGGCCCACTGTTCGAGATATCGGCGTTACAAACAGGATTCAATATTTTACACAAAGCGGAGATGTTCGGCGCACTTTTACCCGAGCCGCGAATCGATCAGCACATACGTGTGGAGTGCTCTTGTTTCAGGGGGGGAAAAAAAGAAAGAAAGAAAAAAAGAAGAGAAAGAAGAGAAAGAAAAGAGCGGGCTCGGTGTGAAGCTGTCGAGATTAGGCCCTGAGCTGAGCGAGCGGCCGCTGCGTCGGAATCTTCAGCAGACGGCACTGATAGAAACACAAATCACTCATTGATTGATGTTAAAACGGTTCTTACAGCAATTTAGCAGCCGCCCCTGGATTGTGAAATAGCGAGTCGGTGGTGCGTAACCGCTATGAAGGCGATCGATAGGTGTTGTGTTTGGTTACTGTATCGAAAATCGCGCGGATGTTAATCTATACGCGGATATTTGCTTGTTGGGAGCGATGTGATTAAACAGGAACATAATTTTCATGGTGCAATAAGATATATTATATACAGTATATGTTTTTTTCATCATCATCATCATCATCTATAGAAACGAAGGGAGAAAAGAGAGGAGAGTAGAATCGCTCGGTCAATTTGGCAGCCTGTCAATCAGGTGCGATGATAACGTCTGGATCTGAAGTGGGTTCAGTCCGATGTCAGAAGTTTCGATTTGATTTTATACGCATCACTAATAACCCTCCTACTTCAATTACGCCCAGATCCTCCCTTCACTCTTCTTTTTTTTTTTTTTCCTTCCTTCCTTCCTCTTTTCGGACGAGACAGAAGTACTGCAGCGCTCCCATCTGGTCTTGTACAGAAATGCATATACAGATAAAACACAAGCCCCCAAGCATCCATACAGTACCTCTTCCATCCCTCACACACACACACACACACACACTCACACAAACACATAAACACACTACATTTGCACGCTCATTTCAGCGCAGTACCCGAGTGCACGCCTCATATATATCAGATTGCTTCTGTGAGTCTGTGCTTTTATACTAGAAGTCAGAGTCCATATCTTACGGCTGTCTCAAGCCTAACACACACACACACATATATACACACACATATACACACACATATACACACATTCTCGTACGCACATGCTTTCTAGCATGACTAGCTGCAAAGCTTTAGCCCAAAGGTGCAACCATAAATCACCTGGGAATGAAGTTTTAACTCTGCGCAATCTTTTTTGTATATTTTAATTGGTTCCATCGGTTCTGGTTTAGTTTATCATTTTTCTTTACGTTGTAGTCATCCATCACGCTGACGCATTCACTGCACGCATTATTTCTTCTTCTTCTTCTTCTTCTTTAAATGGCAAAAAAAATTATTCGAGATGAAACAACCAGCTGCATTTATTGTCTCTTTCTTAAAAGTCTATGTCTGGTCTTAAGTTTTTTTTTTTTTTATGAAGCCTGCACATACATAGGGATTGGAGGAAGAAAGAAATTTGCATGTGCAGCGTCTCGTTATTATTATTATTAAAGTAAGAGGACTGTGTTATTCATGAGCGTGCCTATAATGTTTGAATATGTCAAAAAGGGAGAGAGGGAATGAAAATCACAGGAGGTTAGGAGTTCTTCATAATAACCTGTTGTGCGCCGTGCTCATGTTCCGGGCTCGCTGCATAATTCAGCCTGAATTGCAAACTCAATATAACACAGATTTGAGTATCACCGGAAAAAAAAAAAAAAAAAAAAGAAAGAAAAAAAACACGCATTTCTTTGTTCTGGATTTTGTGCATAAAAAAGCAATTGAAGTGAAAGAAGGAAAAACTATTGTGAAGGCATTTAACAAAGGAAATGTTTTTTTGTTTTTCATTTGCTTTGAAAGCCGAATAAAATAACAGTATATGAGCAACAGATCACAAGTAGAGCTAACAAAGGAGTGAATGAACAGTGAAGTGGATGACGGATGGATGGATGGATGGATGGATGGATGATGTGTTGAGTAGTCAAGCGTGTAAATTTAAGTTCATGATGCATGGATGGATGGATAATCAAATGGAGGCATGGATGGATAGAAGAATAAATACAGCAACAGGTAAATGGATGGACTCAATGGAATTAATAGAAAAAGGGTCCTGGTTAGAGGCATAGATGGCTAAGTACTGTTGGTGATGGATGGGTTGATTGATGGATTGATTAAGGGACAAAATAAGCACAATAATAAAAATTTATGTATAAATTGGATGAATGGATGGCTGTATGTAAGGTCAGGCCCATGAATTTTGGAACAAAGATATGTTTGTTGGTTTTATTCCTCTGTACACAACAAGTGATGAGGTCAAGACTTTCAGATTTAATTCACAGGGTTTGACAAAACTTCTTTAGACTGATAAAACTATGGACTTGGACCAGAATGATGGGAAGATGAGAAAGAAAGGAGCATCTCATGATCTGAAGCTTACCATTCCATCTGTCAGTGGTGGAGGCAGTGTTACGCCATAAGTGTGTACGGCTGCCAATGGACCCGGGCCACTGTTGTTTACTGAAGACACGACGGCTGATAAAAGTAGCAGGATGAGCTCTGAAGTGTATAGGGCTCTACTCTCTGCTCGGATTTAACCAAATGCTGCAAAGCTGATACGCAGAAAATCACTTCATACTGCAGATAAATAATGATCCAAAGCACACAGTGAAAGCAACCCAAGAGTTTCTTCACTGGTCAGGTCGGTCACCTGACTTTAACCCAACAGAGCTGGAATTCCTCTTACTGAAGACAAGACAGACGGCAGAAAGAGCCACAAACAAGCAGCAGCTGACGGAAGCTGCAGTATAACGACCTGCAACAACATCTAGAAGTAGGAAACCAGAAAGTGAACAGTTGGTCCTTGAAGTTGTTGTTGTTTTAGAAGCAGGAAAAATGAGCAAGCAGAAGGATCTGGAAAACCTTAACAAGGGCCGCATTGTTGTTAGTCTTTCGGCTGCTCCCGTCGAGGGGTCGCTACAGCAGACTATTCAATCCGCACAACATCTTGGAACAGGTTTTATGCCGGACGCCCTTCCTGGTGCAACCCTCCCGCTTTATGCCTGTTTGCACGTGCGTCACTTACCTGGACAATAGATTAGCTTCACTTAGCTGCGCTATGAGGCTGTGTGATGCTCTGGACAATGTTCTGCTAAACAACATTGGGTCTGGGTCCGAGCATTCATGCGGATGCTATGGAAAAATTATTTAGAAACGGTTTGAGGAACATTTCAAAGAGGTTGAGGTGTTGATTCGGGCCTGCAAATTCCCCAAATCTCAATTTGTTTGAGCATCCATGATATGTGCTGGATTAACCACGCCCGATCGATGAACGCCACACCCCCCAACTTATAGGATTTAAAGGATCTGCTGCTAAAACGGCATACCTTCAGAGGTCTTTTGGAGACCATGGCTTGATGGCTCAATGGGGCACGGTGGGGCACTAAAAAACTTTGGGCAGGTGGTTTTATTGTTATGGCTGATCAGTGTGTGTATATAGATAGATTGGTATATGTACGTGTAGGTATAAATGTGTAGATGGATGGATGATGGATGGATAAACAGACAAATGAATAGATGGATTTATAGAAGGATGGATAGATAATGAATGGAAGTAAAGCCAGTTGGATGGCGAGGTGGGTGGAGGATGTTATCTAGTTAATTAGTAACACTGAGGACTGGATGAATGGAGGGATGAAGAGACAAATAGAGACTTGGGTAGTTAACTGGATGGATTGATAGACTGATGAGTCGCATGCTAACTTGTTCGAGGTCAACTCGATTGTCAGACACACCACCCACACAGTGTGTGTGTGTGTGTGTGTGTGTGTGGCTGTCAACTCGTTCCCCTGCTGCTGTATTAGACACTGATGAAAGACAGCAAAAAAATTTGTGTTAACATCTGGGATTGTGTGCGTGCGTGGAATAATTGATGGTTTGTCACGTTGTTTCTGTGGCAGAAATGATTGTGTAGAAAAGAGGCGTGCAGCAGAGACGGATGGAAAAACACTCCCGCAGCACCACAATGCCACAGCGCTGAGTGTTAACAAAACATGGCACACTGGCACGACTCGGAGTGATAACCCAGCACGAAACAGTGGCACAACATTCGAACAAAGAACGGCACCATGGCTGGGCAATATGCTGAAAACCCAGCACGTCTCATAAACATGACTTTAGCCTGAACGGAGAAGAATAGAGAGAAGAATAGAGAGAAGACGAGCACTTCCATCCGGCGTTATCTCTAATTCAGACTGGAGCACGGCTTACTGAGAAAAATATATTAAAATCTAAATGTGCAGCCAAACTCTGAATAGAAGGATGGACAGATATTTAAATGGACTGATAAATAAACAGATGCAAAAATACAGGGGCAGAATTTTAAATAGCGAGCTGTGGATAATTAAGTGGGTAGGGAGAATAGTTGGAGGAATATAATAGTAAATATTTAATAGTTTCATAGTTAAATAGAGGCTCGGATAGTTACGTGCAACGATGGACGGATGGACATGGAAATGGATATAAACTGTAGGTGCATAGCAGTGCATGAGTAAACTAAATGATGGCTAAATATGAGGGTGGATACAGTATATTTGCGTACAGAGATGTACAGATGCATAGATAATTAGGTAGATGAATAAATGGACAGTTAATTAGTGAAAAGAGGGCATGAATACTGGATGGGTAAATGGATGGATGGATGGATGGATGGATAGAAGGATGGATGGATGGAGAGATGCTTTATAAGTAAAATATAGAGTAAAATATGGAGAGTTAAGTGGATTATTGGATATTTGGTTAAATGGATGTTTTGGCTG
The DNA here is from genome assembly GCA_030347435.1 of Clarias fuscus. Taxonomy (NCBI): domain Eukaryota; kingdom Metazoa; phylum Chordata; class Actinopteri; order Siluriformes; family Clariidae; genus Clarias; species Clarias fuscus. The sequence goes on along the minus strand of CM059223.1, from coordinate 2,054,069 downwards.
GATGGATAGTTAGAGTGAAAGTGGTAATGATGGATGGATGGATGGATGGATAAATATTTGGCTAAATTGACATGAAGTTGAATGATGGATGAATGAAGTTGATGCATGAATAACTAGACGGGTAAATACAAGGACAGATGGCTGGATGGAGAGATGGATGGATGGATGGATGGATGGATGGATGGATAGAGAGATGGATGGATGGATGGATGGATATTAAAATGGACCAGTATTTGCTTGATATTGGATTTAAAAATAAGCAGATGCTTAAATACATGAATGGATGAATGGAGCACTAGAATAATGAATGGTTGATAAATAGTTGAATAGTCAAATAGAGAAATCAGGAGGATGGATGGATCGAGTGATGGGTAGATAGATGAATATTAAAACTGACAGACAGTTGCAAGATATTGAATAATTCATATTGAATAATTCATTCATCCATTCATCCATCCATCCATCTCTCCATCCATCCATCCATCCAATTGTCCGTTCAAATATTCATCCATCCATCCATCGATGAATGGATGGATGGATGAATATTTGGCTAAATTGTCAGAAAGTTGAATGATAGTTGATGGATAAATAACTTGGTGGGTAAATACAGGGATGGATGAATGGATGGATGGATGGATGGATGGTTGTTTGGATGTTTAGGTGGATATGGATGGTTAAACAGTATGAAAAAAGATATGCATAGTCAATTGGATGATGGATGGTTGGGTCAATGAATGGATGGATGGACAGATGGAAGGACAGATGGATGGGCAGAGGGACGGACACATGGCTGATTGGATGATAGTGCATGAATAAATAAACAGATAAAAATGTAAAATGCATAAATGGATGGTTAAATAGTGGAATACCCTCATGGATAGAAAAGTGGATGGATGGATGGATGGATGGATGGTAGGAGTTGCTTGTTATTGGATTAATAAACCTTCCAATAGCGCTGGTTAAATGCATGGATGTATGGAATAACGTACAGTTCTATAAATGGTTGAATAGTCGAATAGAGTGGATAAATGGATGCATTAATGAATCAGACTCACGTGAGTGTTGCATAAGAAACTCACCGTGTGTGTGTGTGTGTGTGTGTGTGTGAGTTCAACAGAAGCATGGATAATTAATTGGATGTCTTTTATCCACTGTGTATAAGACTGTTCCGCTGGTTTGAAACATAACGTTCAGAATGACAGAGGTACTCAGCAGCACACGTTCGGAGGGATTAATGAGCACGTGGAAGGATGAATGGATGGATGGATGGATAGATAGTCGGTTTAACAGATAGATGTGTTCTTCATTTGCCATTATTTCAAACAAAAGGAGTAAAAACAGCCATCATGTTAGCTCTCTCTCTCTCTCTCTCTCACTCATCTCATCCTTTTCTTTTTTTCCCCTGAATCCCTAAACCTCTGTGAGCTCCTTTGTGTTTTAAATTGCCGGTTCGATATTAAACTATTAATTTGCCATAATAATGTACTCCTCAGAAAAGACAGTCTCATCAGGAAACGTGGTGGTTTTGATGAATTACTAATGCATTAATAATATCAAAGCATGAATTATTGATGCACATCTGACCTGCCATGAAAGAGATTTAGTAGCACCAGTGAAATGAGATTAGTACAGGACCTTCTGGTCTGCGTGCGTGAGTGCGTGCGTGCGTGCGTGCGTGCGTGCGTGCGTGCGTGCGTGCGTGCGTGCGTGTGTGTGTGTGTGTGTGTGTGTGTTTGACAGAACGAGAGAGAGGCTCCATGCATGTTGTGAACAGGTGTGCATATAAGTAAGTGTGTGTGTGTGTGTGTGTGTGTGTGTGTGTCCTGCAATTGAAGATGCAGTGAGGCTGAATGCATTGATTTTGCACATGAGCACATTTTCGACGCTGAAGAAATATTGAGCTGAACTGGGCAATGTGCATTACTGATGCTCTGTTGTGAAGGCACACATCATCATAAATGGAGTACATCAATGATCCAACACACACACACACATACACACACACACACACACACACACACACACACACTGAGAGAGAGACCTCTGAAGTGTAGAACTGTCCTGAACCAGAATACACCATCCTGCTATTAGAAGTAAAATTTAATCCTAAGCCACTTGCATGTTATTTATTTATTATAATTTTTAATAACAAACATGCAATTAAACTTCTTTGAACAATTTAATTTCACTTTAGTTACCACAACGCCACACCTTCAACGACACCCCGCCCCCTCCCCATTCACACAGACCGATGCAGCGGCGCTTTAGTTTCCGCTCTTCTCAAACAGCTCACTTTTACGCTAACGCCGCTACCGTTGCTCGTCGTCTCGTAGCCCGCTAACTAGCCGAGATGAGCCTGTACCGCACCGTATACAGTACGTAGCTCTCTACCTCTCCGCTGGATTTCTCATTAAAGTAATGTTTGAACTTTGCTGATGAAAGTAGCTTTGTTTCCTTCCAGGCTGACAGCAGAAACTCATTGTTATCACGTCCTCGCATGTTTGAAATCAGCGGAACGTGACGTCAGCGCGACACACGCAGCTGCTAGCGTCTCGTGGGAATACGGGAAAAAGCAGAAGCATCCAAGAAATTAGCTCCAGATTGAATAAACACATCATGAATCAATCATTATAAACATTTTAATGTGTGTACGCATGAATAAATTATTATGACTGTGTGTGTGTGTGTGTGTGTGTGTGTGTGTGTGTGTGTGTGTACTTGCTGTCCTTTGCACACTTTTCTGCCTCACAGACAGATTTAGATGCTGACATTTTTGCTTCTGCTATAAATGGAATTAGAGCAACAAATCAGTTTGAGGCTATGTTCAGCTCGAGAGCAGCGTAGGATCCTGTCACTACTCAGAGTGTGGTTGCATAAAGGAACAATTCTACAAAGTCTGACATTCACAGGATTTATCGTCACACTGTGCGGCCAGTAGTTACATCAGTGCGCTCCTGATCATCGCGCCCATGCGTCCGTGTAGCGCACCATCACTTCCAGATTTGTTCTCGCCACAGTCGCTGTGATGATGATAATCGCCATTCTTCTGGGAAGGCTTTCCACTAGATTTTCTGAGGATTCGTGTTCAGTCAGCTGGAGGAGCGTCAGCGAGCTCAGGACTTCCAGGATGCTCCGGTTCCAGTTCATCCAAAGGACGAATGGCTCAGCGGGGTTGAGTTCAGTCAGGGCTCTGTGCAGGACCCTCGGGTTCTGCCGCTCCAACCTTAACCCGCCAACAAACCAGGTCTTCATGGAGCTGGCTTTGTGGACCTCCAGGGTTCAGACTTCTCAGATCTAGTGAGGAACAAATTGTAATTCTGCAGCGTTCTTCGCAGTTATTCGATACTAACTTAGTGGTAAAAGTTTGACGAAGAGCCACATGTGAGGTTCATGGGCAGGGGCGCACAAACTTTTTTTTTTTTTTTTTTCCCCCCGCCGTACAGTGTCATAAAACAGCATGTCGGAGACCACATCAGTGAGTCTGTTTGATGCGCTGAACGCTACTACAGAGCTGACTGGGAAGATGCCACAGTGGGACACCGATTTAATGCACCATGCTAAACTTTAGGCTGTGAGGTTTCTAAATATGTTCACAACATCAGCCTCGTACCTTTAGCACAACTGGAGGGATTATTAGTATTATTATTATTATTAACTGATTAACATTGCAGATACTTTAAGACATTATGGAAATTTGACTAACCATCACTTCAACTGGCTCTGTCCTAGCCACACCTAGTATCATTATGTGCACCGGTGTCTTGAAATGATGTGACGATCGGACAAGTTCGATTTAAAAGGCAAATGACTGAGGTTAATCAAGATGGTAATCATATCGTACATTGATTATTATCCCTGTAACGGTTTCCTCGACCGTTTGGTAGAGCACATACTGAAAAATGTGTTGAACATAACCTGAGTCATCTCGTCATTTGGTTGACTTTGTGTTTATGAGGCATAAAGTGCTCAAGTATTTGTGTTAAACACCACGTAAAATTACTTTTTTTTTTTTTCAGATTTACCATTACGTGCCATCTCAACCGTTCGGATGAGGACAATTCTGGTCTCCAATTAAAGAAAAATCATTGATTGTTTGATTGATTGATTGATTGATTGATTGATGTCATCAAGGCACCAAGGAACTCCTGTACCTAAGACAACTTTGAGGAGCACAGAAAGAAACCAACCATCTTCAAATTTCCTCACGAGCACTGGACCGACTCCGTAGCATATTTAAAATACACCCAGCTAATAATTTCCCGCTTCAGGAAACTCCCTTTCGAATATCCGTCACACGCAAAGACTTCTTACGAAATAATTTTATGTCAAATTTAATGTGACTTGATGTTACCGTTTGAACACATCTCGGAGCTCACGCCCGTTAGCATCAAACTGAATAGTAGCTCGTGGCAGATTGGAGCGGTGAACGATGCGACGGTGTCTGCCGCTATCAGAGCATGTTAGCGGGGGTTGAGCAGAAGGAAATGTCACAGAGCGAGTGGTTTCTCTGCAGCGCTCCGGAGCTCATAAATACACTCCAGCACTTTGAGCGAATGTTCCTCCGAGCATATTTTCCTTTATAAATAATTTAGCGCGCAGCTATTTCTGTTATCCTATTATTTGGATTTGAAGTTTTGAAACACAAGTAAATTTGACTCAAATAGAAAAGGCTGACAGGTTATGACTCGGCTGAAAACACACCCGGCGCTGACGCTTATCTCGTCATCTGTCGCAGGGACGGGTTCGGAAACACACCTACATATTTATGGAGGTCATAGACGGGTCTGTCACGGTGGAAGCTCGGCTTTCCCTGACAAGAACACTGAAGAACAATATGAATGTACTGTAGGGCTTTAAAGAAATATCGACTCTTCATGCCATACCACTGATGCCTTCTGTTTTTTTTTTTAACATCGCACTTAAGGAAGGAGTCTCCAGGGCAAAGTCTTTATATATATATATATATATATATATATATATATATATATATATATATATATATATATATATATATAACATGTAAAGTTACTCTTTATTTGTCTCATTAATGTTCCCTGATTTTTTTTTTGTTTGTTTCCATTTTGAACAGAGCTTAAACACGCCAGTTAGATTTTCTCGCTAATGTGACCTCATATAAGAATCGCCCCTCCCCCACTCGCTTGTTGCTCAGCTCTGCTGTTCTCTACAGGGGCGTGGCTTAGCAGCAGCTACTGAAATGGCGCCATTGAAAGAGGAGTGAAATAAAGCCAGTTGGACGTGTGAAAAATTTAAAATGCATTTTTTCGTGGAGCTCTGAGACCAGCGTTAAAGAATTTGTTAAAGAATATGCGGGGGAAAAAAGAAACTAAGAAACAAGGCTCATAAAACACAGAAAAATAATCAAATACCAAACATAAATAGTCATAGTAGTGAAGCTGAACGCGCACTGAACAAAGGCACGGAACAGGCGAGCGCCGTAGGAAACGGACCAATCACACCACAGGGGGTGGAGACAGAACTGAATCCTAAACAAATGGAGAAATCAAACAAACAAAAGCACATGATGGGTAACGATGGACGCAAGCGGCGCGGAGAAATGGGAATCCGCGCTGAATCTGTTCATGGCGTGTCTCGATGCGCTGCCATGAAATGTGACTATAAATGGATTTCTATTTTAAAACAGAAAAGGGAAAAAAAAAAAGCACAATGTGTTTTCTTTTAAAAAATAAAACCGTTAATCGTTCATAATTTGTGTTTGTACAGTATAACACTTCAGGACGTGCTGGTTTAGGAAAACAAATCAGTAACTCCGCATCATTAGATGAATTATGATGAATACATTAAAGCCGGCGCGTTCGCTTTTCATCCATCAGAAGATCCATCTCTCTCTCTCTCTCTCTCTCTCTCTCTCTCTTTTTCTTTTTTTTTTTCCGTAGATTCCTTCACGGCCCCGGAGGGAAGCGTCCTGTTAACTGTTTACACGCGCTCTAATGAGAACAAATCACTCTAAATGATAATGGAGGGAGACGTGAGGAGGGACGCGGCGTCGCTCCATCCGAACCCGCGTCTCTCGTGAAGCCTGTCAGACTTCAGCAGATGTTTCTGATGGCGGCAGTCAATTGTGGGGATGTGTTTCATGCAGAACCACTTGGATGTGAGCAATTACTTCTCAGCCCCTTGTCAAATACGAGCCACACACATCGACGCACGCCCATGCGCAGATGTTCCTCGTGCCTGTTAGCTCCGAATGACAGCATCTGGAAAACGTCCCACTGTCAGGCAGGAAGTCGCCGACACACACAGTGGCTTCTTTGTCAAAAAAAAAAAAAAAAAAAAAAAAGGAGGTTTCGTGTCAGAGCACTTAGAAGCGCTTCATGATGTGGACCAGAGGCAGGCCGGAGATCAGAGGTTGGCATTATGTCTCGCTGGTTTTTTTGTTTTCTTTTGTTTTGTTTTTTTCTCATCAGTTCCTAGAAGCAGGAATAAACCCATAAAAATAAAAAAAAAAGCAGCACTTTTCTTCCACACACTCGACTATTCATTATGCTCAGAGCCGTGTTTCGCGGAAACCCGAAGTCTGAACACTGTGAGCTCTTCCAGAAAGAAAACACAGCATTAGTGTTCATCGGAGTGACAGCACCTGGTGCCGGAGTTTCCAAAGCATCAAAAACCTGTATGCTGTTTATCTTGGAGGCTCGGTGCGAACCTCCAGAACTCCTGCTTTTTTTTTTTTTTTTTTTTTAAATGTTCTCTCCTCCAGTGGTCTCTCTCTCTCTCTCTCTCCTTCAAACATGCCGCACTGTGACATTTAGCTTCTAATGGAGATTTATGAAGTTATCCGAACGCCTCTGGTGTTTAAAAGTTTGGAATCCCCGCAAACAAGATACTTAGCGCCGGCTTTCCATAATGGCCTGTGAAGGCTGGAGCTTGGTGGAGGGAGTCTGAACTCTAATCGCCTTTATGTGTCATCGGTGCTCATAGACAGCTCCCCATCTGTCATAGCGAGATACATCAGACACGCACACGCACTCTCACACACACACACTCACAGACACAAACACAGGAAGAAAAAAAAAGAGAGAAGAGATTAAAAAAAAATTTTTTTTTTTTAAATCTACAGAAATACTCCCGAGTCTTCACTCTCGCTTGTTCCGATATCAGTGCAGCTCATTTTCAGAAAACAGGGCGTGTTGTTCTGCTCACTGAGCTCGTTTTATGTGCGTTCGTGTTTGCTCAAGCCTCAGGATACATTATACATGAGATGCCCTCGAATCTACATAACAACACCAAATGGGCTGCGTTTTCATGGCTATTTACCATCATTAGCGCCGCTCTGCATGTAAACCTGGACGACTCGGTCCATTTGTTAGCCGTGTACGCGTTACCCTGATTCTCGTTTTTCACGGGACCCTGTCATTCAGGCGGCTGGTTAAGTGCGCGGCGGTCCTCGCGCGGGTCCTTAAGTCGCAGTAAATGCGTTCCTGACGAGGAGGTTGCGCTGGGCGATACGCAGTGAACTTGGAAGGACTGTGAAGAAAGAATGACTTTTTAAATGACTTAAATCACCACTTAGTGTTCCTCAGATAAGTATTGGATTAGTGCCTTTATCTCGCCAGGTTTAGAACGCATCCTGTTGTGAATGAAGCCATTATCCCAGGGAAAAACGATATCCAGATGCGAGCCACAGTCGCACATCTGGATGGCGCGGAGCCGAGCGAGCCGCCGCTGTGACGCGACAGAGGATCCAGGCCCGGAGCCCAGAATACCGAGCGGATGAGGAACACCTTGACGGCGTCTCGCGCCTCACGAGGTGAGGAGGTGAGGACGAGGCACAGGTCCAGCAGGCCAGCATGAAAGAGCTGGACGGGAAACCTGGGGAGGAGCCAAGCTCGGGCGAGCGGCCAGGCGGAGGGAGCAGCTGTGGATCGCCAGTGCAGGAATCATCACCTCGTTCATCTGTCATGCATTTCCTGCGATTTCTATATCGTAGATATATACGATATATGCAGTATATATATAAAGCTTTAGCATTTTCACATGAATTAATAAACCGTTTGAACAAAACATGTCTAGCGTTCTCAAGTGTTCTTCAATCATTCTTTTCCCTGTTAATAACTGTAGTCTTTACGCCTTAAACTTTCCTCACCAGAGTTCGAAATTCCTTTTAAAGTACACCCACTTTTAATTTGTTTGCGTGTGTGGCTTTATGTGAATGTTCTTCCTTCATTTCTTTATTTCTTTCTGTCTCTCAGCATTCAGGCAGTGTTCTAATTAAATAGGTGAGGTCGCACCGTTGTTTCGCTTACTTTCATGCCAATGTCATTTCAGCTGCCGAGGTGAGACTCAATGCCAGCCTTAGCCGAGCCAATCAAACGCAGACGGTGAATGCGGGTAAAAGAGAAAACAAAAGTAATAAAGCCGTGTTCCAATAGAAGATGTTTATTGACTATTTTTAAAGCCCAGGAGATGGAGCTCCAAGGCCTGGAGGCTCGTCTGAAAGCATGAGCGAGCGAGAGAGAGAGAGAGAGAGAGAGAGAGAGAGAGAGGTGGAGTGGAGGACCCGAATAGAAAGTACAAGGGTTTGTGTTTTGGGTCATAATAAAGAGAAGGAGTTTTTTTTTTTTTTTTTTTTTTAATGGGGGATCGTTTTAATTCACCCATACCTTAGATCTTTCTCAGTTTCTCGTTTTTCAAAGCACAGCCCGTGGACCTTGAGGTTCTGCTACCGGCTGAAATTCCACAGTGACACAAACAGAGGAATAGATATGCATAAAATCATGCAGATGCAGGTCAGAAGCTTCATGTTCACATCAAACGGCTGGATGGGGGGGGAGATGTCATCGCGGTGACTTTGAGCGTGGCGTCGGAGTCGTCGTTAGTGCGAAAAAATGGGCTGATTTGAATATCTTAGAAAATTTGTCTGGGATTCTGGGATTCTCACACACAAAGCACTGCCTGGACTTTAACACACAACGGTGCATAAGACAAAAAACATTCGGTTCTGCAGGCGACAACATCCTTTTGGTGAGAGGACGATCATCGAAATGGTCTCAAATGAGGCCACAAAATCATCGAGATCCACTTAAGAACATGAAACCCAAGGTTATAAGCGGTGATATTTTTTTGCTAAATCTGTTTAAGTCATATAAAGAGACCAGCCATCTTCGCTTTTTATCTTCTGACCGGTTGTAAAATACTCTAAACACGAATAAACATAAACATGAATGCCCTTTATTCAACATGGTGACCTGAATGTGGAGTCACACGCCGATCTCTGACTCCCTCTTTCAAATCACAGTCTTGGCTGATTTGGGACCAAGACCACACCCGAGGCTCCGCCTACTTCCTAGTTGACATCAAGCAATCGTTTCATGCTATACACCAACCGACCAATCCCATTTCCTCCAGGTTATTCAGTCTGCGCCAGAAATGACCCAAGTACCACCAAAGTCTTTACACCGCTCGCGTTTTGGCCCAGATGTGACCCAGCTGTTACGCCTCCTCAAGGCTGATTTTCTCGGAAACCAGATCTCATCTACAGTATGCTGTTCCCAGAAACGTGATAAACGTGCAAGGCACAACTAATGCAAAACCCCTAATGTAAGAGCTGTGTGCAACACACACACACACACACACACACACACACACACAAAACCTGTGAAAATCTTAAATGCATTTTTTATTAATCACATGTTCCTACAGTCTCTCTTATATAACATGTGACGCTCTGGCAGAGGAACTGAGATCTGCTTAGGCCAAGCTGGAAAAGTGAGATTTTTTATTTTTTTTTTAATATGTGTGAAATAAAGGCATAGTTTATGAGAAAGAAAGCACCAATGATAAAGTATCCTCCAGCCAATCTGACATCTACAAGTTTTTAATAAATAACAAAAGAATCTACAGCCTGTTGTGCCAGAGACGGAGCAGAAGCACGAGCAGGCGGAGTGTAAATCGCCGGCGGGTGTGGCGGGTGTGGCGGTGGCTGTGCAGAACTGCTGGTGCGACCACATTTTGAAAAGAATCCTAGTTTTCCTGCTACACAGATGGAAGGAACTCATCGCAGGAGCACTCTCGGGTCCGTAGTGCTCCGGTTCTGGAGATGACAAAAGCCTTTCTCACCTCTTATCTGGTCCCCACGAGGGCGTCTGCATTCGGGCCTCTGAATTTCTACCGAGTAATGAAAGATGGATGACTAAAGAAATAGATCTCAGGAAGTGAGGACCAACTGCATTTGTGTGTGTGTGTGTGTGTGTGTGTGTGTGTGTGTGTGTGTGTGTGTGTGTGTGTGTGTGTGTGTGTGTGTGTGTGTGTGTGTGTGTGTGTGTGTGTTTTGTAAGGGGTAGAGCAGGTAGCTCAGCTGACGGCACTAAAAGCCTCTGTGGAGGAGCTGAAGCAGAAGAGTGGCGGAGAAAGCACAATAAAAGCCTCTGGCTTCAATTATGTCTCATGGCAACAACGATGGCAGACTGTAACCTGTATTGCTTCCTTATTTCTTCTTTCTTTCTTCCTTTTTTTATTTATTTTTTTTCCCTCCGACTTTATTCCTCTCCTTTAGCCTTTATTGCTGGAGAGATATTGCACGCCGCGGCTCTATCAGTGTGCTCCTCCACTGCCCTCTAGAGGAACTATGAATTTTTTAAAGGACATGAAGCCAGGCCTGGATCCTGATCAAAGCACCGTTCTGTGAGCCGTGTGAACTAAAGTGCAGCAAATTTCAAGGATAATAAGTATTTTATATTTGATTTGATTTTATTGTATTTTTTTTCTCTCTCTTTTGTTTTTACTCCTGCTCTAGTCGATTGCCTCGAGGCCCAGACTGGGAGATTAAGTGCAGTGTAGAGGCTGTTGGAGCAGCAGGGGTTCGAGCTGGATGGAGCTCAGTGCTGTGAGAGTCCACAGGTAACTTCAACTTTGGCTCTGTTAGAGATCTGTAAGGTTTAGCTTTAATCACTAAGACATTAAAATAAACTGCTCAAAAATCAATAAAGGAAAAAAAAAAAAAACCTTCCCTCAAGTCATGCCCGGTGTTGTAAATAACGGAAAGTCTGTCTCACCCGAAATCTTATGTTTTCTCTAACACATAGCACTCAAAGGAAAAATCATCAACAATGAAGCGGCGTTACAGTAACTCAAAGTTAAAGGGAAAGTTTGGGTCAGAGGTCAGAGCACAGGGGCAGGCAGGGTACGACGCCCCCTGGAGCAGATAGGGGTAACGGCCTCGACAGAGGCAGTTTGGTAGTGCTGGGGCTCGAACCAGAAATACGTTCCACGGCTCAGCTCAGACTCACATGAAGCGTCTGTTGCTATAGCAGAGTGGTTGAGGTATTGGCCTATGGATCGCAAGGTCCCAGGTTCAAACTGCACCTCAACCAAGTTGCCACTGTTGGGCCCTTGAGTGAGGCCCTTAACCCTCAACTGCTCGCATACTCTCAGTATAATGAGATAAAAATGTGAGCTGCTCTGAATAAGGGCGTCTGCCAAATGCTGTAAATGTCTGCAGTCCCATTGAGCTGAATCAAGTTGGTATCAAAGCTATTGTGTGACTAACCGTCTTTTAGCTCCTCCCATCAAGGGGTTGCCACAGCAGCCCGTCTGATTCACACACGTTTTACACCCGATGCCCTTCCAGACACAACAATCCCATTTTGTCTGTGCATGCAGTGGTTGGGTGGTATGGGGTGTGGCCAGGTGGCATAGGGTGTGGCCGGGTGGTATGGGGTGTGGCCGAGTGTTATGGGGTGTGGCCGCGGGGTATAGGGTGTGGCCGCGTGGTATGGGGTGTGGTCGGGTGGTATGGGGTGTGGCCGGGTGGTATGGGGTGTGGCCGGGTGGTATGGGGTGTGGCCGGGTGGTATGGGGTGTGGCCGGATGATATAGGGTGTGGTCAGGTGGTATGGGGTGTGGCCGGGTGGTATGGGGTGTGGCCGGGTGGTATGGGGTGTGGTCGGATGGTATGGGGTGTGGCCGGGTGGTATGGGGACGAGTGGTATGGGGTGTGGCCAGGTCTTATGGGGTGTGGCCGGGTAGTATGGGGTGTGGCCGGGTGGTATGGGGTGTGGTCGGGTGTTATGGGGTGTGGCCAGGTGTTATGGGGTGTGGCCAGGTGTTATGGGGTGTGGCCAGGTGTTATGGGGTGTGGCAATTCTTTCACAAGAAAAGAGTTCAAATGAGAGTTAATTCTGTACTAAATAATCAATGCATTTTACATTCATTTAAAACATTAACGTTAATTAAATAAGAGCTCCATGTTTTAGTGGTGGCACGATGGTGTAGTGGTTAACACCGTCTCCCCGTGATTGATGGGTTTCCTCAGGGTGCTCCGGTTGCCTCCCACAGTCCAGGATATTTTAGCATTCTGGACAACTTTCACAACAAGCTAATCTGTGCTAAATTCTATAGACATCATAGCATCTTTAAGCAGACTAGTGCATTATTTTCAGGGAAGTTTTGTTTGTGTTGTTGATTTGGGAGCAACTCGATGTTATCGGTGTATACTGTACTGTACACGTTACAAGTGCCATTAGTGAAACAAGTTAGTTCCTGTTATCACTTTCCTTACAGCAGCTATAAACACTTTTTATCTTAATCGCCTATTGTGAAATTATTGATAATAATAATAATAATAATAACAATAATGAAACAGGTGGGCATGTTAGCGAGACACCACAGAAGAGCGTAAACGCCTCCCTCCAGAACATGTCGGAAAAATGACACCTTTAACTCTGACCGACACTGGAGGCTCCTTCCATCCCACGGTAAATAAACATGTCCTTACAGAGAGCATATCGACGGCCGCGCATGTTTTTATTCAGTGTCTACGGAGCATCTGCTGTGTAAATGAGCCGTTACTATAGAAACGATATCAGAACGAGCGCATTAATATTAATACACACCTGTGATGCGCAGCTGCATTACTGTCAGAGCTGCTGTTATAGAAAATGAATCAACATCTGATTCATTTCTGGTCTTCGCCTCGAATCTTCTAAAGTGACATCTGGAGATGAGAAAAGTCAAGTGAAGTTTGAAAAAAAAAAATTTTTTTTCCTCTTGATCTTATCATTTGTCTCCTTTCGGGATGCGTTTTAACCGTTTCTGGAGATCATTTGTAATCCAACTAGAGGCACATTTCTGTTGTTTTATTTATTTATTTATTTTTTTTCTATTCCAAAACCACGGGAGACACAAAGTTTGCACGGAACCTACAGTGAGATTCAGACAAAAAGCCGTTTCTGTATTGTTCTGATAAACTACTTAAGGCTCACAGCAACACTCTTAATGAGTCTGTTTAAAAAAAGAAAGAAAGAAAGAAAAAAGAAAGAAAGAAAAAAAAGTTACAGATCATATGCAGATAAACTGTGCTGTAATTAATCGTGTGGATATTCAGCGCTGCCTGTTTAACCTCGGAGGTCGGAGCGATGCTGCTTCCTTCCCGAGATAAAGGGCTCGGCGCTTTGTGTACAGCAACACAGAGGACCTCAAGTGTAGAACTATCTGCTACGTGGACGTGATAAACAGGCGGCTCAGCGTGTGTATCATTCCAGCCTGAGACCCTTAACGAGGAGCAGTCGAGCTCTAGTGAGCTGATGGCTAGAGCAACTCGAGTGGAGGAGCTCCAAAAAAAGAAATCAGAGAGAGAGAGAGAACACAGGTAAAACATCTCCCGTCTTTCCTGTCAGGTCGGCTAATGGTGCCTCAGCTGTTATGTCAGCTTTCCTGATATCACAGCCTGAAAGCGGTGTGTGCTCGTCTGACTAGCTCGAGCCCTGGAGCTGAAAGCCTTTGACGAGAAGTCGAAGTGGATCGGCGGACTCGCTGGCGCGCAGCAGGACGCGGCGGAGGAGATGAAGGCCAAGGTTGAGGAGTTTAAGAGGTAAAATTCCTTTAAACCCCTCGGTTAAACGCTTCGGGGCTTTATTTTTCTTTAAGCCAGCAGAATCCCTTCTGCATTTTTATTACATGGCGGAGCGATAGGCCTGCACCCGATAAAACCTGCACTTGACTCGGATAATAGTTTTTTTTTTTTTTTTCTTTTTTTTCTTCTCTCGTTTTCTTTCTAATTTGGTCTTGTTGATTCCCCCTCACCATCCATCCCCAGCTTATCGTACCACGGCAACGGACCGGAGAGGCTGAAGGCTAACACGTGCATGCGTCAAGACATGGAGCGGCGCAACACGCTCGGAGCAAAGAACCTATCTGAGCTCTTCCATGTACGTGAGCTCACAAACGCACACGAATGGCTTAGTGTGGCTTTGACTGACAGGACAGAGAGAGAGAGAGAGAGAGAGAGAGAGGGGGGGGATGAAACTCTCCTTTAAAGAGCACAGCCAATTTTTGTCTCACATTGTCTGGATCTGAACTCTTGACTTTTGCTTAGACAGATATATTTTGTCTGGACATCTTTCAAGGATATCTTTATGTTTCATACATTGGATAACCAGAAACTAACATTTCTGGCTCAGAACATTTTCTGTCTGTCTGTCCAGCGTTAAACAGCGTTACATGAATGAAGGCAAACTGGAAAAAAAAATAATAATATATATATATATATATATATATATAAAACCACATAAGAAGGTTTGTCGCGTGAATAAACCTGTATAAAATAAACCTGAAGCTCTATTGTTGGATATGTACAGTACGATATTAACATTTTGGTAATCTCAATAAGTACTGTATATGAAACATATAATAAACATCATTAAAGACTGTGTTTATTAATTGATTTCCTGTATGTTTAGCGTTTTATTCAGGAACTGATTTGGAGATTATGAGCCGTGAATCTACACAAACTAACTCATAATATTAAAGTGGCACGGAATAACGATATAGTCTGTAAATCCCGTTTGGAAATTAAAAATTTAAATGCTCTGATTGCATTAGTATTCACCCCCCTACTGGTGCAGACAGTCACCATTAGAATTCATATAATCAGCTGAATGGAGTCGAGCTGTGTGCAATTAAAATGTCACATGATCGCAATATAAATGCACCTGCTCCCGGCAGAAACACGGAGTGTCTAATGATGAAAACAAGTCCAGGTCAAAGTTTTAGGAAAAAGAAAAAAGGGGGAAAAAAAAAAAAAAAGTTTCAATCAGGGTTTGTTTTATTTATTTATATACATACACACTGATCAATGAAGCGCTGGCTCAAACAGTTAAGATTCCGGGTTCCTGATTGGAAGGTCGGGGGTTCGAGTCACAGCTCCGCCAAGTTGCTCCTGTTGACCCCTTGAGCACGGCCCGTAACCCTCTCTGCTCCAGGGGGGCCGACCCTGTGCTCTGACCTTAGATTTATAACTGGGATATGCAAAAAAAAATGAAAAAAATACTAATAATTTCACTGTGCTGTAAAGTACACGTGACAAATAATCGAACTCTGATTTCTATCTTAACCAGCATTATCCCTTTCAGCTGTTTGAGCTACAGTACAGTTGTTCTTCTGCTGGATGGGACTACACGGACCCGCCTTCACTCCCCATGTGCATCAGTCAGCACTGGCCGCCCCTGACCCTGTCATCACGCCAGCGGTTTTCCTTCCTTGGATCACTTTTGGTACGTCCAGACCTCTGCAGACCGGGAACGTCCCACAACAGCTGCAGTTTTGGATTTTCTCTGAGCCGATCGTCCAGACATCGTGATGTGGCCCTTCTCACAATTTCTGCAGTTACTTGTAATATCTTGTTACAGTGACACCTGGAAGTGGGCGGGATATATCAGGCCCTAAAGTCGAGGTGTTCAAAGCAGACAAAAATGAACAAACTTTAGCATCAGATTGACTTCGACTATGGGCAAATTGTGATGGCTAGACAAGTAGATTTTAAAACTAGCAGCGTCTGCGACTTCGTTCGTTTGGAATTGAATTGAACACTCATAAGCGAGTTTAAAAAAAAATATATAAGTAAAGCGCCATCTGTTGAATTTTGGAATGAGCTAAAATTTTAACGTGCTACCGTGAAGTGCGCGGAATAAAGGTGTGAGATTGCGTTTGTTAAGTAGATTTCAACTGCACACCCATAAGCGCATTTTTTTTTATTTGCAGCGCCATCTGTTGATTCTTGAACAGATGAACGAATGATGTTTTTCAAGGTCGTTTTTTTTTTTTATTACATAAGAGCATTTTCCTTTTAAACTTCAAAGTAGCACATCTTCTCTTCCCATGGGCCGATTGTGATATAACAATCTATATATATAATATTTTTCCTCTTCTTCTTTATTACACATATGTATCTGACAGGTTGTGTAGCTTTAGGCTGTATAATCCCAATTAAGTCTCTTTCAGGTAACTATTATAAACAAAACAAAAAATGAGGGGGCAATTATTTATGCAAGACATTCATATGGATGTATTCATCCTTTACAGAAAGGTTACAGGAAATTCATCCATATGTGATGTTTAATATATTTTTTATTTCATAATATTAATATAAATGTTGCTGCTAAGGGCGACCCAACCAGTTATTAGGGTTTTAAATACTTTTTCGCACAGGCCTATGTAGTTTTGGATTTTGCTTTCCCTTAATAATAAAAACCTTCATTTAAAAACTGCATGATGTCTTTACTTGTGTTATCTTTGACTGATATTTAAATTCGTTTGATGATCTGAAACATTAAAGTTTAACAAACATGCAAAAGCATACAGTAAGGGGGCAAATACTTTTTCACACCACTGGAGGCTGTGGTGTTTAAACCATGCTCAGTTGGTGCTAAGAGGAA
Organism: Clarias fuscus; assembly: GCA_030347435.1. Classification (NCBI taxonomy): domain Eukaryota; kingdom Metazoa; phylum Chordata; class Actinopteri; order Siluriformes; family Clariidae; genus Clarias; species Clarias fuscus. Next base: position 2,037,378 of record CM059223.1, on the reverse strand, counting down.
CGAAGTGTGCCAAGAAACCATTAAACCACCAGCAACCGCCTGAACCGCTGATACAACACCAGGACGCATTCACACTTTCATCATGGTCACACCAAACTCTGACCCTCTGAATGTCTGAACGTGAGCCCATGTGACCTGCAGCCTCAGTTTCCTCTTCTCAGTAGGCAGGACAGGTGCGACACTCTGTGTGGTCTTCAGCTGCTGGAGCACATCTGCTTCAAGCTTCGACATGTCGCATGTTCAGAGATGCTCTTCAGCAGACCTCCATCGAAACGAGATGCTCTTTGAGTTCTTGTTGCCTTTCTATCAGCTCGAAACTGTTTACCAAAGCCATCTGGAGTCTCAAAAGCATCTCTGCCTTCTGGCATCAACAGGGCATTGTCAGCCAGAGGACCGCCCTCACTGGATATTTCCTCTTTTTCAGACCATTCTCTGTAAACACTAGAGATGGTCGAGTGTGAAAATTCCAGTAGCTTAGCAGTGTAGCTGCCTGTCACCAAAACCCATGCCATGTTCAGAGTCACTTAAATGTAATTACATTTTTTGGGATAAGATTATTTCACCTAAATCTAGCAAACGTGACATGACATGCTGTAACAGGTCCACCTGCTCGCCCTGACTAAAGGGGTTTTTAAGAACAAGCCCATTTCGAGGACAAGCTGTATAATCTACACGTCCAGCCACGAGGAACTGAGACGCAGACAGTATATTAGGGGCTTATTTCCGTTAAAGGTCCATGTGGGTGAAGGACGACCCCATGCTGCTTTCTTCAGAGCGTCTCAGTGCTCTAACAGACAGCTGACACTGATGAGGGGGGGAAAATGAGCCATGCGCATTATAATAATGACAGGGTTGGACCGGTTGCTCACGCTATTCCCATTGTCAGGCGTGACTAATTTCTGCAGACAGAGAGGTCAGAGACATTTTCCACCAAGTCATCTAAGCGTGTTTAATTGGGTAGCCTGACAACATTCATATGAGGGTCATTCTTTTATTATTATTATTATTATTATTTAGATTAAGCATCACATTAAGAATTCATGTACTGTATACTGTAAAGCTTTTGAAAATCCTACGTCCGTTCCACTTGTTTAGCAGTTAATATATATCTAACCGAATATATAAGAACATTGTATTTGTGCAACTAGGCAAGAATAAAATGCACATATTGTAGCTTAGAGCAGGACATCTTGCTTTAGCAGACTTACAGTTTGAGTAATTTATGGTTCATTTTAAGGGAATAATCGGATTGCTTTAATACTTGTCTGTAAAAACAGTGTTACAAGAGACGAGCTTTATTAAACTGTCAGAACATCAATACAACAAATCCAGGACGTATTGAAGGGATGTTGATTTAAAAACACAATTTCATAAACTGAAAAAAAGTGTGTGCAGGCAAAAAAAAAAATAGTGTTTATGCATTTTTCTGAGATTCATTATGAAATTTCATATCCGTCTGACTCGAGCCTTTGAAGTCTCACAGGAGAAGCTGTTCCGCGCAAATACCCATTCCTTCAGCCGCGTTTTAAATATCGTTCATCACTCACAAGATTTCAGAGTGTTTCTGTGGGAATTTGTGCTCATTCATTCTGTAGAGCGTTTATGAGATCAGGCACCGATGTTGGACGAGAAGGCCCGTCTCGCGATCTCTGCTGCGGCCGGCCGAGTTCTTCCACACCGAACTCATCAAAGCCCGTCTTTATAGTCCTTGCTTCGTGCCCTGGGGCGGAGTCACGTCGCAATGGCAAAGGACCTTCACCAGACTGTCGCCACAAAGTTGCATAGAAGCTTAGCCTCGCCCAAGATGTCCTGGTGTGCTGAAGCATTACGATTGCCCTTCATTTGAGATACGGGGTCTGATTGAAACACCAGAGTTGAATAATTAACAGCTCTGACCAAATACGTTTGACCCTATAGTCAATATAGTCTATTGACTTCTCAACATTAACAGTAAAGTCCAATAAGGTTTTTGTTTCCCCAAGTCTTATTAGGTGTCATTCCCCAACTCACCAGAAGAGGACGCCAGAAATCAGACTTCATAGGAATTCATAAATGCCTTATTATTATTATTATTTTTTTAAGATGGCAAAGTTGTTATAAAAGAGAAAGTAATGGATAAAACTAGAAGTAAGAAGTTAAAAACTTTGATTCATGCAAATTGATGTGAGTTTATATTGCAGTAAGTGATGCAAGAAAAGCTCTCGGTGCATGCTGTTTTAGACAAATAATCAATCTTTGGGTTGACTTTTTTTTATAAAAATGAAACTTCGACATCAATATTAAATACATATGGGAAATACAGAGAGAGAAAAAAAAAAGAATGTTACTGTCTATACACAAAGCCGATGGATTACAGTGTCCGGTCTAAGTTTTATAGCATGAGAGTTTTCCTTTCCAGCCTATAATAAAGCCCTGAGGGAAAATGTAGAAATGCTGTAGTTTAATTGGAAACTAAAAAAAGAGAGAACCAATGCATTCTGGGATTGTTTATTGACCTGGAGTGGTGGAGAAATCACAGCTCAGTTGTGTCCATTTTTTATATACAGTACATCATTAGATGAAGCCAAAGAATACTGATAAACCAAAAGGACATCACGGGCTTTCCAAACCTCGAGCAAAAAAGAACCGGTCCTCTCCCAACCTGAAATTAAATAAATAAAATAAATAAATAAAGAGCAAATGTTTTTTCCTCCTCACTGGTTGTTAAATTCACACGTCAAACCCACCTGGTGCTGTCCCAGTCGTCCGTAAAGCTCTCTGCAGCAGAGCGCAGCATCCACAGCGTTTTCAGGACCTGACCACCTTCTGGTGAAATGAAACACTGACCCACCCAGGTAGTGCATGAACCTGCACGGAGAACAAGAAAAATAAATAACATAATAGCCGGTGTCCCGTGCGTCCAACAATCGATGAAATTCCACCCAGGCAGCCAGTCTAGACTCACCATCACCACCTGACTGAAACACGGCCATGAAAACCACACCTCTAATATCTTCTTTTGATGGGAGGAAAACATTTTTTATTATTATTATTATTATTATTCACGGCACACAACATTATTCGCTTCTCAGGTCAGGTAATCTGGGAGATATTTTCATAACCCATCATGCCCGAGCTTTAGAAAATCATGTACGACACGGACGTGTATGTGGAGCTCAGCCGCTTTAAACCAGAGCAGGAATGCCACATCATGCAAGCAGTAGCTATAGCTGATTGTATTTCAAAAGTCACGAACGCCCGTCATCTGTGGGAATCAAGAATATTTGGAGGAAAAGCACCCAAAAAAAAAAAAAAAAAAAAGTGCATGAACATTGTTAAAGGGCCAGGAACGTCCTCAAATGTCAAAATGATATATTTTTGTGATGCTGCAGATTGGATCAGCATAAACTAGCTGTATTAACCACTCATTAACATAACATTAAAAAAAAAATTGTTATTATTACTTAGAGCTATGTGAGAAAAGAATAATACATTAACTGCAGTCCTGGAGAACCAGTGTCAGTTTGTAATTCACCAAACACTAAATATGGAGGTATCCTAAAAAAAATTAGAAAACAATAATCCTTTAAAAAAAAATAAAAAAAAGAATTTTAAAAATAAATAAAATATGCCCAGAAATAATAAACTTAATAAAATATATATATTCATTTGACAGTTTACTTATTTGCATGAACTTCATTTTTTTTTATTCATTTACTTACTTTTTATTTTGTCCAATTATTTATTCACTTCCCTTTTCAGTCATTCCCAGTTTAACATAGGAATTCATTTAAATAACGGAAAGAATAAATTAGACAAAATAAATAAATAAAACCCAGACAAAAATGTGAAAAGAACAGCAAACATAAGTAATTTGTCAAATGAAGTACATTTATTTATTTATTTATTTGGGCATCATTATTCACACTCCGGGCGCCGAGGCCAGTGACGGCTCATTCTGCATCTCCGTCTCTCCGCTTTTTCTTTCTACACTTCTTGTAGTTTTTATTTTATTTTATTTTTTGTTCTTAGCATTGCACTAGTAACTTCTGGTCAGCGTGCGATCACATCTACACCTGTGTTTAATGTCTCACTGCTGCTGGAGATCTGGAATCTCTGGAATTTCCTTCAGGATCAATAAAATATATCTGCCCATCAACTTGTACTTAAATCTTTTAATATTAGTTTTATTATTATTATTATTATTATAATTATAATTATTATTATTATGGCAGTTTTAGTCCTCCATACCCACCCACACACACACACACACACAGAACCTAATTAACAACCAATTAACAGATTAATTGAATCAGCTGTGTCTGAGCAGAGGCATCACCAAACTGACTCTTCAAGGTTGGAGCTGAAGAACAGAGTTGGAACATAAAGACTGACAAAAAAATAAAAACCAAAAAATGATATAAGATTTGTCTTCTGAGACGCAACAGGTTAACATGGCTGACCCGCGGTGTTCTTCCCTCTTATAACTGTTAATTGGCGCACACAGTCTGTCTGTCTCTCTGTGTGTGTGTGTGTACCTTTAGGCCACAGAGCAGAGAACGCCACGGTGGGCTGCGCGCCGTCACTCATCACCCCGAGCACTCTGGCCTCGCGCCGCGCACCCGCCGCCCCGCGCGCGCTCTCCACTGCCGTCCGGTACACCCCCCTGACTTCCGGCCCGTCAGCTCGGAGCTGCAGCTGGGACCCGAGCTCACTGCGCCACTCTCCCGACACGTTACAGCGCGACACCTGCGAAACAAAGACCGAGATCACCCCGTTCACTCCTGAACACTCTGTCCTGTCCCTCTGTAACCTTCTGTCTCCTCTTCAGCTTCGCTTTACTTACGTTCCTTTCGGGGATTAAAGCCGCCCCTAAAGTGATCTGGCGGAGTCCCAGCGCCAGGACGCACAAACACGCAAGAAACCGACGCATCCTGAGCCACAGCGCATGCGCAATCTGCTCCTCGGGCTTTAACGCGCTCGTTCACACGTGATTAATTACCGCGAAACCCCGCCCACCTCCAAAACAGTCCCTTAACCCCCAAATACTGAAGTTCTAAAATAATCTGTGACTCTTCTGTTCATTCTGAAAATGTAGGCAGACTGAGATCACAGGATAAAAGCAAATTTATTATATTAAACCTTAAACGTATTGCAGCCAAGGAACACTGGCGGGAAACTGGGAAGTGACGCACAAGGCTAAACAAATTAACAAATTAGATTATATCAAATATATATATATATATATATATATATATATATATATATATATATATATATATATATATATATATACCACACACTACATGTGTTCCCAGTCCTCAGTCTGGTGAGAAAATTGGGAAGGTTGCATCAGGAAGGGCACAATGTTTCTGAAAAGAAAGTGTTTTATATTTTAAGTGTCAACCTGAAGAAGGGATGGAACTAACCAATCAATATGGAGGATAAGGAAACTGCTGAAGCTTCAGTGGAAGCGGCGTCAGTCGTGTGGGCTAAGCTTTTACTGTACCACCGATGTTACTCTACTATTTTTACTGATATTTTGGGGGATTTAGAGTTAAGCTGATCAGAAGATCTTAAGATCTTAACATCACCAGGAAAATAAATAGAACTAAAGTAGAACTATCATTTTCACATAGGAGCATTCATTTATTCATTTTCTATACTGCGTATCCTGTGTAGGGCCGTGTGGGGCCTGGAGCCCATCCCAGGAGACACGAGGTGGGGTACACCCTAGTGCCAATCCACACACATTCACTCACACTCACACACACACACTATAGGAAATTTGGGAATGCCAATTAGTCTTTGGACTGTGGGAGGAATCCCACCAAGCACCGAGAGAACAGGCAAACTCCACACACACACTCACTCAGACCTGAGGTGGGAATCGAACATGTGACGCGCCAGGGCACAGTACTGCCACTGTACCGCCCTCCTATGAGCAAATAATAAAACCAAAGAAGAAACTTTACACAGGATCAAAGCCAGCACCCTGAAGATATAAGAAGACGACACTTCACATCAGAAAGTTACATTTCTAGAAAATCTGATCCACAATTAAGTATGAACATCCTAAACAAACACCGAGTAGATAAACGTTATATTCACTCTCCTTCCCTTTAACTCTCATATCGTTGGAGTGTGTACGTGGACTTGGTTTAAATGTGAGAAAATCACAGATTGTTTGTGATCAATTAAAAAAGAAATTATTATCACATAAAGTAGAGGATTGTAATTATTTATTTTTTTTTATCTTTACATTGTAGTGGGACGTCTTTATGATGATTCATGTTTCAATTTCCTATTCTTAAGAAAATAATTATAGAAAGTAAATGCCCTCCAACAATAATATAAAAAATATTTCTCCTCATAGAAAGTAATTAACTTTTATCACTCAGGAAAAGCAATATTCAGCATTTACTATATTTCTAGACGTGATCTGATTAGGTGTGTGTGTGTGTGTGTGTGTGTGTGTGTGCGTGTGTGTGTGTGTAGACATTTTAAGGGGCTGTTGCTCTGACCTGAAAAAGAGTACACCTCCTCCTTTATTGTTTGTGTAATGGATAGCTCTCTGTGAAAAAAGAAAAAAAAAAAGTCTTTTTTTTTCTCAAAATCGTTAACAGATGAAAAAATAAATTAATTAATTTTAAAAACACCAGAAAATAAGTACAGTGGAACCTCGGATTGTGAGTCAAGCGGTTTGCAAGTGTTCCACAAGACGAGCAAAGATTTTTTAATAAAGTTTGACTTGAAAAACGAGCGAGTCTTGGTTTACGAGTACATGTATCACCCATGCGCTTCTTGTTTTGACACTGATTGTCACATGATCACAACTGAGCCAATCATTTCTCTTTCTCTTGCGCGATGCAGAAATGTGGGTAATCGTCTGCTCGCGTCTCTCATTCGTGCGTGCGCATGTCCTGTTTACTATAACACTGTGACCACATGTGCACGTAAAGCATATTTTATTTTGTGTTTGTATGTGTGTGTGTGTGGGTGTGTGTGTGTGTGTGTGTGTGTGTGTGAGTGAGAAAGTCGTCCTTTCACGAGTGCATGTAATGTTTATTATAACACACATTAGTCTCATTAGCGAGGTTAAAGATACATTTTCCTTCTCTCTCTGTCAGACTGCACTGATTCCGTTAGTGTGTGTGTGCTCACGCGTCATTGGAGACTGTGTCCCTTCCCTCCACCTCTCGCCTTCACTCACACACACACACACACACACACACACACTCTAACAGAAACACTGCTGGTGCAGGTTAATTTGTTCTATTTTTACTTTATAGCGGTGAATTCGTTAGTGTGCGCTCACTCGAGTGTCATTAGAGATATTCCGTGTTCATTTTCTCGCTGAAGCAGTGTTTCCGTTGGGGAGGGATTCGTTCCTCCACTCCGCATACTTTAGCTTCACACAAACACACACATGCACAGCACATGCGCGCACAAACACTAATGGAAACACTTATCTGTCGGGATTTATTTTTACTTTTTTCAAAGGTAAAGTGCAGGTTAATTTGTTTTATTTTTACTTTATATTTTGTATAAATGATTCTTATATATTCATTTTTCTTTGGGTTGTGGAACGAATAATCTGAGTTTTTATTGTTTCTTATGGGGAAATGTGATTTATGAGTGTTTTGATATACGAACCCGTAATCCATTAGTCTGGTGGTCATAATGTTATGGTACAGTACATGTTTGTAACTTAAATCTGGCAATCCGACTCAGGGAGGCCTTCCTCTGCCAAGCACCGAGAATGTTTTCTGTAGTCTGGTGTTCCTGAGATTATAACACTTTGTTCCAGCACATTTACATAGTCTAGATTCATCCTCTGTTTTTGTTCCTTCTCACTCTTTCTCTCTCACACACACACACAGACACACACACACACACAGGAGAACTTTACTGCATTCCTGTCAGAAGTCATGACACATCGAATAACGCTTACGCTAGTTTCGCTCCCTATTTTCTCATGCTAATCTACAGAATCTTTCAATTCGGATTTAATGAAATAGAACATGAACTTTAAAAATCTCATTGCACAAAGAATGTGTCATTAATAGTGAATTTATTATAATAATAATTATTATTATGATGATGATGATGATGATGATGATGGTTTAACTGTGTTGGAGGTTGGCCTTATTCACTGTAATTCCATGTGCATCTTTGGGATCGTCTGTCTGACGCTCAGACATGAAACATGACCAGTGATAAAAATACAAATTAAATTACAAAACACAACGTTTTTACTTCCACTAAATTTCTTTGCTTTAAAAAAAAAAACACCCCAATCACATTCACAGCATGGCTGATACCCATAAAATGTCATAAAAGACCGAAGTCTCCGAGCTGAAAATGACAAAATGATGTCTAAATTGTAAAAGAGCGGCTTCTCTTAAAGGCTGCTATTACTAATAACCAGCCTTGTTTTTTTTTTTTTTTTCACTTACATTTTGTATTGCTCTCAATAAAGTCATTTTATAACATTTGTGTGTAGAATTGGAAAAATACACAATTTACTCTTGAAAGCAATAGGGATATTATACTCGTCTAAAGTGCCATTTACACCACAGTGTGTGTTTATACTGAAATCTGATTGTCGGCGTTCATGTCGATTTCTCCTTTGCACCAACAGAAGGATTTACTCGTTTCTATCCACAGCTCAGTGTTTCTTCACTTGTTGTTTTTCTGACCGCTCTACTGCGACTCGCCCGTGCCAGGTCTGCCTCCGTCCCTCGTCTCACCTCTACAGCTGAACCAGAACGCGGCTGCGCCACTTGTTTCAGTTCCAAGCCGTCTTTCTGTGAATTTCATGATTTTTTTCTTTTTTTAAAAAAAGGAAAAATAAAGGAGGAAAATGCACTGAACCATTTCACCTATTGTGTTTAGTTTGTTTATTCTTTTTATATGTATTTATTTATTTATTTATCTATTTATCTATCTATCTATCTATTTAAAATGTATTATTGTCACATAATTTGTTTATTTATGTTTTTATCCTCCTATATGACCCTTTAGTTCTGTTTATTCTCCATTCACTATATATTAAGCCTGGTGAATTAGATTATGTTCACATACAGTATATCGCTGTCTTGTTGACTGTTCATACATTATCATAACTCCTAGAATAAGAAAATTAAGATGAAAAATAAGATGCACAGTGACAACATCGGCATGCTTTTTTGCAACGTTAAAATCAAATGTGATCTAATAGTGTCTAATATCTAATAAATGTCGCTTTATTTAGTCTCACTGTGAACATACAGTATACTGTTTATATGTATAGATGTATAACGTATATTTTGAAACATCCAATGATAAATAAAGACAATTTATATCATTATTTTACCACTGAGTTCAGAAATTAAATCATTGATTCTGACAAGACATTCACTTTCTAGTTAAATATTAAGAACGTCTTAATGATGAACAACAGGCTGACCACACACACACACACACACACACACACACACACACACACACACATATTCGCATACTCTATCTATCTATCTATCTATCTATTTATTTATTTATTTATTCATTTATTAGTCGTAGTAGTCATATTTTTATTTACAAAGAGTTTGTACATTTCAGACTGAGGGGTGACCGAGTTTGGCTCATGTCTCACTCAGACATCACCAGCAGCCGAGTCAAGACTGAAGAGTAAAAGGTGATTCTACTGGTTTATACCCTGTTAGGTTCACTGTTTAAACAAATAACAGCTCTGAATGTCTCCTCATGGAGACGCACTGCATGTGTTGCTGAAAAGGACGAAGTGTGTGTGTGTGTGTGTGTGTGTGTGTGTGTGTGTGTGTGTGTGTGTGTGTGTGTGTGTGTGTGTGTGTGTGCGTGTGTGTGTGTGTGTGTTTAAAAATGGATGTGCTGGATCAGTGTGTGTGCTGTGTGTGTAGGTGGTGCCGTGAATATTCAATCATTCTTTGATGGGATTGTTGCAGATTATTGTCCTGAGAAGGTACAATATGTACCTTCAATAAAGTGCAATAAAATATTATGAAAATATTATACAGCATTATTATACAGAAATATACAGAAAATAGTTTTGTGCAGTCTGTACTTTTAGTATGCTAATTAGGTCATTTTTTTCTTTTTCTTTATTGTTTTAATTCAATTAAATTTAATTTAATTGTTTTTTAAATAATTCTTTGAAAAAAAAAAAGTGCAGCCTGTATTTTTAGTATGCTAATGAGGCCCAAGCTCCCTTCCGTGGCACTGAGATCACATGACCTGAGATCTCAGTATAATTTTCTGCAAAACAACAATCATGGAAGACACAGAGTCAACTTGCAAAAAAAAAAAAAAGACGCAAACTTTTTACGGAATCTGTCAAGAAAAATCTTCACCTGTTTATTTTTCTGACATCTTGTTTGTTTTGACACCTTGTCATGTGACTATTGCATTTGCATACTCATTCATATTCAATAGTGTGTACCAAAGATGGGCGTGTCCACAGGATCAGCCTTGTCTGTGTTTAATTATTTCAGTGTTTATACAACGCATTGTATTTGCTATAGTGACTTTATTTGATCTTTTCTCTTGATTTTATACATGCGTCGGTCTTTAACGTGTGGACTGTAAACAGCCTTCACCTGAGTGGAAATACTGTAAATTTCATCTTAAGCTAGTTTCTATCCTGTGTGAAATCATTTCTTACTAATTGATATCATAAGCATCAACATAACATTAATTAATCTAAATGTTAAGCTCTAATATTGTATCTTTTTTTTTATTATTTTATAATCAAACCATGACTGATGTACTGTATTTCTAGAACTTGTACTGTATTGTATTGATAGCTCCTTGGTGTTCTCTAACTTTTACTACATTTAATTTGTAAAAAAAAAAAAAAAAAAAAAAATAATAATAATAATAATAATAATAATAATAATAATAATAACTTTCCATCACTACTGTATCATCGATTCATTTGTGTCAATTTCTAACAATTTTGGAAAAGTTTAGGTGAGGGGGTGAATACTTATGCAAACCAGTACACTGAGACAAAAGAAAAATTAAGAATGATCTCTATTTTTGTTTATTCTGTTGTAATCTTTGCTGCTTTTTGGATTTTGTTGTTTAAATTGAATTCTGCACAGTGCCGTGCTGTATGTGGAGCGTCTGTAAGAAACAGGTTCGAGTTCGTGTTTGAAGTGTGTAAGAGTGCAGAAGCGGGTGAGTTCCTGCTACCGATATACCAGTCGTGTCGCTTTCATCGTGCAGCGCCTGAAACATGTTTAAAGGCCGAGGAGCTGATGGAGGCTGACAGAGTAACGCGGTTAGCCCGGCTCGTCTGATCTGAACCTGTAAGAACATGCAACGTGATTAACAACATCTTTGGAATGTTTGGATCACGCTGTCTATTGGACATGGCAGTTCAGATAGTAAGTAAATAAATAAATAAATAAAGCTGTAATTACAGGCACTGCCTTTGTAATAGATGTAGATCTGGATATCTGAAGAGGTCGCAAATCTGTGGTTTTTTTTTTTTTTGTTTTTTGTTTTTTGTGAACAGCTGCATGAAGATTTAAAGGATCTAAAACAAACTGTGATGGGATTAATCGACTCAGATGGATGAGAGAAGCAGGTGCAGATGAAGTGTGTATGTGTGTGTGTGGGGGGGGGGGGGGGGGGGGTGCGTGCGTGTGTGTGTGATTGAGGAAAAGTCATACTAGTTCAACCTTGACCTGAGATAAAGGTTACTGTATCTCAAATGTTCACTCCTGTTCAAATGCAGCTCAGGACCTGCAGCACGTCACACATGATGGCTCAAGAACAGGAACGGTCATCATGATACTGGGGTCTTTGAAACAAATTAGTTAAGGACTGGAGAAAAACCAGACGATGGTTTGTTTCTGTTGTTTGTAAAAAACGTAATGTAAAAAGTCTCGCAAAGACAACCATGGAATGGTCCATCCAGGAGGTCGAGTTCTCAGTTCTTTTGCACGCTTATGAAAAACCAAGCGTGTTCCTATTAAAGCGGCTGTCTCTATTTTTAATAATACATACAATATCATGATGTGAAATATCTTTAAAAGGTTCAAAAATTTATTTAGTAAATAAAATTGAGGCGGAACCTCAGCATACGAATCTTACAAATTTCCAGGTTAAGAATTACAATTTTGCAAGAAATTTGCATCGATGTACGAATCATTCTCGGGATGCGAACAAACGAACAGAACAGTGGAACAGTGCAACCGTCAGTGGAAAGCCAAGTGAAGTGAGTTTATAAATATTACGAATTTGCCAGTCAGCGAAAGCTGTTTCATAAGAGTCAATCCACGACGATACCAAAGACATGCGTTCATAAGCTTCGTGATTTTTCACAAATTATTATTGTAATACTGGAACAAATGATCTGCATTTACATAATTTTATGATGGGAAACTTACCAAACATAAATAAATAAATAAATACAGTTTTTTTTTTTTATTATTGGTTTGGGTTGCCAGATTGGGTGATACCATCCTAAAGCTTGAACAGAAAGGTGGTGTTTAGGTGATGGATGTCACTGAGATATAATTAAGTTTAACGGCGGTCTGGTTCAGAGCTTATATAAAGGAAATGTCCCTGAAGAGCAGTCACTTCACCCTGACAACCACCTGATCGACCTGCACGCTTCCCTCCAATCCCCCTCTCCACCCCCCTCTTCCTCCTCCTCCTCCTTCCCCTCCTCCCGTGTGCACTCTTTAGCAGCAGAAAGGATGTCGCGTGGAAGCTTGAAGCTCCAAGCGGTGCACGGCAGACCGGAGCTGCTGCTGCTCCACACGCTCCCGTTAAGCGGTCAGGTGGAGTTCGAGTACAGCAGCCTGCCGGGTCATCCGGGTCAACATCACGTGCACTTTCCTGATGCACATCACACGTGAGTTATTATTGTTGTTATTATTATCATTATTATTATTATCAGTAGTAGAGGTAATAGTTTTGTAAATGCTTATTCAGAGTTAGTTAAACTTCAGCGGTGGACACGGAGCGACTGAAAGTGATGGAAAATCCACATTTCACCTGGAGGGCATTTTTCTGCTATAGGGACACCCTAGAGGGAGAACCTGAAGGGTCTAATTTTCTTGCACATGAATCAGCGCTGTCCAATCTAAACCGTAAACGCCCAGGCTGCCGCACAACCTCTTTACAGTTCCAACTGGAGACCCCTGATAAAGAGCAAGCTTATAGAGCCCTGCATGACTGATAGCACGACTTTATCACGCACGTAACTGCACTCTAGGGGCCGTTTCATCCTTTCAGGTCAAGGCTAACCATTTGGATACTTCACCAAATGTTCTCTACCCTAGTGGGTACTTTATCATGTTTTATGGTACCATAAAGGCACCATAATCTCCTGACCAGCCCTTGAGGTTGAGAATGATGGTCCTCATTTTGTTGATTTATCTCTAGCCTTTTTTTATTCTTTTTTTTATTATTATTAGCGTTACTGTATTTAGTTATTTACTTAACACCGATGCCCATCCAAATATCTATAGATGTACGTACTATAAATATAAAGACGCGATAAATGTCAAAAGCTGTTGATGTCACACGACCAGCACCAGGAGATCTCCTCTCTCTCTCACTCTCTCTGGGTCTGTAGGTTTGAAACCATGCAGCGCAGACACACGACCTTGAGGGAGAAAGGTCGCAGGGGGCCGGCGTACATGTTCAGCGAGCGTGACACGAGTCTCACGGCCGAAGAGGAGCGCTTCCTGGATGCCGCCGAGTATGGAAACATCCCAGTCGTCCGGAAGATGCTCGAAGACTCGGAGACGCTCAACGTGAACTGCGTGGACTACATGGGCCAGAATGCTCTCCAGCTCGCCGTGGCCAACGAGCACCTCGAGGTGACCGAGCTGCTCCTGAAGAAAGAAGGTCTGGCACGGGTGGGCGATGCCCTGCTCCTGGCCATCAGTAAAGGCTACGTGCGGATCGTGGAAGCCATTTTGGGGCATCCGGCTTTCGAAGGCGGCCGCCACTTTGCCCCGAGCATCTTGGAATGGGAACAGAGAAATGAAGACGACGACTTCTACGCGTACGACGAGGACGGGACACGGTTCTCGCGCGACGTGACGCCCGTCATCCTGGCTGCACAGTGTCAGGAGTATGAGATCATACACACCCTGCTGGTCAAAGGTGCACGCATCGAAAAGCCTCACAATCACTTCTGTAAGTGCGCAGAGTGCGCCGAGAAGCAGAGGCGAGACTCCTTCAGCCACTCGCGCTCACGGATGAACGCCTACAAAGGCCTGGCGAGTGCCGCCTACCTCTGCCTGTCCAGCGAAGATCCGGTGCTGACGGCACTCGAGCTCAGCAACGAGCTCACGCAACTCGCCAACGTCGAGACCGAGTTCAAGGTGAGAGGGCTCCTGTTTATCGTGTGTAGTTTAAGGAAGGAGTCTCCAGTGTCAGTGCTTTGTAGCAGTCAGAGATCTAACAGTGTAACGACAGAGTAGTTTATACTTCATGCTTAACAATCTGCATTTTGTTTTTTTTGAGAGTAGTAAAAAAGAGAATGGAGAGGGACCTTTGCGTCTTAGTCAGAACAGGAACTAGCTCCTTTTTGTGAACATTAACCATAGCCAAGAACCGATTAAAACTTTGTTATTTGAATTGAAATATAAATTGCAATTGATGATAAATTGCGGTCAGAGACATGAGGATATAGATAGAAAAATCATACAATTTGGACTGGTAACAAGAAGTCCACTTCATCACCCCAGTCTATCATCATTCCTCGTTTCATTGCACTCGAGTAAAGCTACAGGTACTACAGGTATAACATTCCGTACCCTTCCACTCCAGTGATGAACTTCTGCTGTAACATTGTGGAAGAAATCTTCAGCGCTCACTACACTCTGTGACAGCTTAAACCCTTGACACTTTGGCAGAGGTGCTGTTTTAATCACGTTATTAAATAATGCAGCGGTAATTCCGGCCTCCTACAGAGGCTTAATGGAATTTCAAAGGAACCACTGCATTTTAATCTGTTTTTCAGACAGATGTCTTTTTTTTTTTTTTTAGCATTTTGTGAAAGGTTAAGGCATTGCCGTCAGTCCACCTTCACTTCACTTTCCCTTTTGCACAATTAAGGATAGATTCTTGTTATGGATCTGGTGTAAATTGCTTGTGTATTGAAACAAAGACTCGCTGTTTGTCTCCGAATTAGTTTTCGGCTCTCTAACATGGTTGAACGAGTCCGAGGAGAGATCACCGTTCGCGAGGAACGTTCATCGCCGATTCTCACGGCCCGCATGTTGGCTTCTCTTATTGACTGAGCGAGCGGTTAATTGGAGTGTCTTTATTGACAGCAGCATGTAATCACACTGTTGTCGTTCCTTAATCGCTGGGCTCCAGGTTCATCCTTTCACACAGATCAGTAGCATCGTATAACATCTCTAACCATTTCTGTGTCAAAGTGTTTAATAGAATCTGACTAAAAGAGTGAGCAAAAAGCAAACTTAGATGAAAGAACAGACAGAGTTTAGACACATAGTGTAGAGTAGACACATAGCGAGTAGGAGAACTGAAGAATTAATGAAAATATTTACATATCATAACGTTACCTGTTTGGGTTCCGGGGCAGAACGACTACAGAAAGCTGTCCATGCAGTGTAAAGACTTTGTGGTCGGGGTGCTGGACCTGTGTCGAAACACAGAGGAGGTCGAGGCCATTCTGAACGGGAACGTGGACCATAAGCTTCCGAGTGAACGCAGCAGACCCTGCCTGAGCCGCGTCAAACTGGCCATCAAGTTCGAGGTCAAAAAGGTAGAGTACGGGTAAATTGAATGAACCTTGAGGTGAGTGTATTACATTTCAGACATATGGTAATAAATATTATTTCCTCACAGTTCGTGGCTCATCCGAACTGCCAGCAGCAGCTCCTGACCATGTGGTATGAAAATCTGTCTGGTTTGAGGCAACAATCAATAGGAGTGAAATGTTTAACGGTTCTCGGGGTGATGGCGACTCTGCCCTTCTTGGCCATCGCATACTGGATTATGCCGTACCGCAAGGTACGAGCCGAGCACAGGAAAACATGTGTTATTCCACACTGCTGTTGGATTTCTATTGGACAATTTTGTGTGAAGATCCCAGAACATCAAATGTCTCATAACGTGTCATTCAATAATAAATATATAATTGTCATTGACAGAAATATTCATTTTCACAAGCTCTGCCGCTTCAGTGTTTTAGATCTTTCTGTCAGATGTTACTATGGTATACTGAAATATAATTACCAGCATATAATAAGCGTCAAAGGCTTTTATTGACAAATTACATTAGGTTTATTCAATGAGTTAATATTTACAGTGTTGCCCCTTCTTTTCAGTCCTGTGTCATGCCAACAGTAAGGCATATGGAGATCATTCATGTGTGGGGTTGCCTTTCAACCAAGCGAGTGGGATCACTCACAATTTTGTCTAAGAACACAACCATGAATAAATAATGGAACAAAAACATCCTCAGAAAGCAACTTCTCCCAACAGTTTGGTGATGAACAATGTCTTTTTCAGCATGATGGAGCTCCTCGCTAAGAGGCAAAAGTGGCTCAGGGAATAAAACGTCAACATTTTGTCCAGGAAACTCCGCGGACCATAATCGCATTGAGAACTTGTGGTCGATCCTCAAGAGGCGGGTGGACAAACAAAAACCCCGCAAATTATGACAAACTCCAAGCATTGATTATGTTAGAATGGGCTGCGCCATCAGTCAGGGTGTGGCCCAGGAGTTGATTGACAGCATGCCAGGGTGAATTGCAGAGATCTTGAAAAAGAACCGGCAACACTGCAAATACTGACTCTTTGCATAAACTTAATGTAATTGTCAATAAAAGCCTTTGAAATGCTTGTGATTATACTTCAGAATACCAGAGTAACATCTGAGAAAAAGATCTAAAAACACTGAAGCA
This sequence comes from Clarias fuscus, assembly GCA_030347435.1. Lineage (NCBI taxonomy): Eukaryota > Metazoa > Chordata > Actinopteri > Siluriformes > Clariidae > Clarias > Clarias fuscus. The sequence goes on along the minus strand of CM059223.1, from coordinate 2,020,474 downwards.
GCAGACTTTATTAGCAGAAAATTCATATTTATGTCATTCTCAACACCTTTGGCCACGGCTGTAGTATAAGAAGAATAAAATACTTTAAGATGTGCTGTGAGGGGGAAATAATCAATTTCAGGGTGATAACAGGAACATTGTTAATGCTCTCTCTTATTGCTTGTGGCATTTGGTAACGATTGTTTATGCTTTGAAAATTAAATCCAAACCAAGATATTTAATAGCTCATCATATGAACTATTCTGAAATCGGAAATATTCTGTCCACACCGATTCCTGGTGCCTTATAAAGTTATACATATTTCATTCTAATAAGAACAGACTAGGTTTGAGTCATAAAACATTTTCACAGTGGTTGAAAGTGGTCTTCCTTTTAAAACTCTATCTCTGCAGGAAAACCCACATAAACTAATTAGTTAGCTAGTGGCTAGTTGCCTACGTGATGACCTAAGAAAACACCTGAGACACCCAATTAACTTGGCATAAGCTCATGATCTAATGTGTTTTTAGTCCAAGGTGAATAGATACTACAGTAAAAAACACTTCTACACTTACTGTGTATAAGGAAAAGCTGACTATTCAAGAGCAATACAATTAGGATAGTAAGATAAAGGGTTTGATATTTTGAACTTTTCTTTTATTCTTGTTTGTTTGTTTGTTTGTTTGTTTGTTTTGACAAGCTGGGTCAGGTGCTCCGCAGTCCGTTCATGAAGTTCGTGGCCCATGCGGTGTCATTCACCATCTTCCTGTGCTTGCTGGTGCTCAACGCCTCCGATCGCTTTGATGGAGTCAAAAACCTGCCCAATGAAACCATCACTGATCACCCACGGCAGGTCTTCAGGGTCAAAACCACTCGGTTCTCCTGGACCGAGATGCTAATAATGAAATGGGTGCTGGGTTAGTATGTCATGAAGGTATACTGTAGGATGTATTTACATTTCTGGAAGCGAATCAATCATGTCTGCCTCTTGACTGTATAGGAATGATCTGGTCAGAGTGTAAAGAGATTTGGGAGGACGGGTTGCGTGATTACATCATGCAACTGTGGAACATTTTAGACTTCGGGATGCTGTCCATCTTCGTGGCGTCGTTCACGGCGAGGCTCATGGCGTTTCTGCAGGCCTCACGCGCGCAGCTGTACGTCGACCTGTACGTGACGGGCTCGGACCTCAGCAACGTCTCACTGCCTGCAGAGGTGGCCTACTTCACTTATGGTAAACTAATCCTATGCATTGCTGTTTAAGATGCACATTCTAGTGCATTCTGAACAGATTTTGGCATTAAATGTGTTGATTGTTTTGTTTTTTTTTCAGCGAGGAACCGCTGGCTTCCCTCTGACCCCCAGCTCATCTCTGAAGGTCTCTACTCTATTGCTGTCGTCCTGAGCTTCTCACGCATCGCCTACATCCTGCCGGCCAACGAGAGCTTCGGACCTCTACAGATCTCCCTGGGCCGCACGGTGAAGGACATTTTCAAGTTTATGGTCATCTTCATCATGGTCTTCCTTGCCTTCATGATCGGCATGTTCAATTTGTACTCCTACTACCTGGGTGCCAAGTATAACCCTGCCTTCACCACGTAAGCCCTGAAAGCTCTAGGCAAATCTGTACATGTTATGGAAAAATATTCTGGGCCGTGTTCTGGGCTCATCATTCATTGGCTCAAATGTGTTTGTGTATGTGAGACACAGGGTTGAAGAAAGCTTCAAGACACTGTTCTGGTCCATTTTTGGTTTGAGTGAGGTGATCTCTGTGGTGTTGAAGTACGACCATAAATTCATCGAAAACATCGGCTACGTCCTATACGGCGTCTACAATGTCACCATGGTGATCGTGCTGCTCAACATGCTGATCGCTATGATGAACCACTCCTACCAGGAGATTGAGGTGACCTCCAAGTCCTCTGTCAATGTCTGAAAGATAGCAAGGGTAAAAGTCTTTATTGTCAAGGTAGTTGTATTCATAGTTCTGGGCATAAAGTGTTCAGTGCATTAGCAACAGCTTTGGGAAAAAAAAACACAAAAAGGGGTTGGTACAAACGGATTTGTTGTTTGCATCTTCAGTCTTAAGCATATATGTGAGTGTGTGTGTGTGTGTGTATAGGATGTGTAAGTGTGTGTGGGTGCATAATTGTGAGGGGAGACGGGCTTAATGGATGCTACAGTTCTGTCCAGATTGGGGAGCTTGGTTCCCACAATCCTCTGTGTAGTCATCAGCTGTGCAGTTACCCAAACAGGGCTCCCCAATTCTCTGCAGTGCAGCTGGTCTACCACACTGTGGCGTAGTGCCAGAGAATGCTTTTTATTGTGCTTCTATTGAAATTCACTAAGAGCTGAAAGGGGAGTTTGGCTTTTTATGGTTCCCTCAAGAAGAAACGTCTCTGCTGAGCTTTTCTCAGTAAGTACTGTAGGAAGTATGCACGTTAGATCCTTTGTGATGGGCATTTCATAATAATTGGTGTCAGGGCAATTGGGTTATAGTCTCTGCAGCCGCATGAGTGCTTGCTTTTTAGGCATCAGAATAATAGTGGTAGATTTGAGGCATGTGGGGACTTAAGGCTGCTGCACTGACAGGTTGAAGATATTGCTTGGTGGTTAACAAAATGTCAGTGCAGAAGTGCAGGCCAAAACGGATGAGCTATAGTTCTCCAAGTCTGTACTCTGCCCAAACAACTCCCAGTCTGTAGGGAGTCCTCCAGCAGTGAAGTAGATTTTTTTGCTCCACACTTGGACAGTTTTAATTGCTGCTTGTGTTCTGCAGATTTGAGGTATTTAGGATAGAATAATTTCCGTTGAGATGTGACCAGACAGGCCAAGGTGTGGAGATGAAGCAGCTTTATAAGCTCCTGGGATATTGGGGTAAACTTGATCAAGTACATTCTTGTCTAAATTCAGATGATTCAAGTCTCCTGTTACAATCACAGCTCCCTCTGGATGTGCACTCCCAACTGGCTGTTAATGCTGTCATGCAACTTCTCCCATGGTGGAATGTGATATGGACAGGTTTGGTCTGTATGGATTACATTTTACATTTACAGCATTTGGCAGACACTCTTATCCGGACTTTTTTATCTCGTTATCCATTTAAACAGTTGAGGGTTAAGGGTCTTTCTTAAGGACCTTGCCACATGGTGGATCTCTGCAGGGATAGAGTTCAGCTTTCCGATGGTGAGATCCTGTCATCACCTTTCAATTTTAAGCAGCTCGGGCCATCTGTAAAGTAAATGTTGACTGGGTGCTCGAACGGGGTAAACTTAGCAAAGATAGAAATGCTGCAATATGACTGAGACCTTGGATTAGATCTGCAGTATTGTGGTGTAATCTTGCGATTCTTCTGTGAACAGGAGGATGCAGATGTTGAGTGGAAGTTTGCCCGTGCTAAGCTCTGGCTCTCCTACTTTGATGAAGGCAGGACTCTTCCACCACCTTTCAATCTGGTGCCCAGTCCTAAGTCATTCTATTACATGGGCTTACGCACAAGATCTTGTCTCGTCAGGCTATGCAAGGCCAAAGGACGCCGTGGAAGCCAGCAAGATATGGACACTCCACATTCTTTATCTAAGGTTGGAATCAGTTTTGTCCCACCTCAATGACTGACATAGCTTAAAGTTTTTTTGAAATGTGAATTTTACATCACTCTTTTTGCTTCTCTATTTACGTTTTCTCACTCTTTACTAAATGGGCCAACTCAAAAACAGCTTCTAAAAACAACAGAATTAATTTTTTAATCACATTTTTTGAGATGATTGTTCTCTGTGCCAGCTCCACAGGTATCGACCGTGCCGTACTCAAGACGAATACACAATGAGAAATTCTATCAAACATCCAACTAGATACCAGGTTTTAACTTATTTCTTACATTAAACAGTTTCCTGTTCTCTAATCATTGTCATTAAATAATTCCTTAATTCATCAAATCCACAGAAGATCATGAAGCGCCTCATTAAGCGATATGTCCTGAAGGCTCAAGCTGACAGTGAAAACGATGAAGTCAATGAGGGTAATGTCCCAATTTCTCAAACACAATTGACATACATTTATCAGCATGGTTTCAAGACATTATGCATTTTTAAGTGCTTGGCTTTTCTTGCTGTTTGTGGCACCCGATAGGTGAGCTGAAGGAGATAAAGCAGGACATCTCCAGCCTCCGCTATGAGCTACTGGAGGAAAAGTCTCAGATCACAGCAGAACTCGCTGATCTCATTCAGCAGCTGGGTAACATGCTCAGTAAATTGACCAATAAATCAGGTAGCCCAGAAGAACCTTCAACCAAGATGCCCTGAAGGACCTTCAACCAAAAGAGCCCTGAAGAACTTTCAAGCAAGAAATGTTGAAGAACATTCAAGGGAAAAAAATTTAGCTAATTGATTTGCATTTCAGCTATTTTTTTTTGCGAACATCACTAAATATCTACAACCTATAAATGGCTCTCAAGTGCATACATTTATATAACTAAAAGCCTTGGGATTTATGGAATTAAATGACTGAGGGGTGGCACAGTGACTTAGTGTTTAAATCTGTCGACTTGGACCTCCAGGTTCTGGGTTCGATTCCCACATGTTTGCATATTCTCCCTGTGCTTGGTGGGTTTCCTCTGGGTACTCTGGTTTCTTCCCACAGTGCAAACACATGCAGGTTAGGCGAACTGGCGTTTCCAAATTGCAGGTAGTGTGTGAATGACAATCGGGTACTTGACAGCTTAAGTAACTGTAACAAAACAACAGATATATCTTCAGGGTGGGAGGAGTATCCATCACCCGATGTGTCAGATGGCATGTAGATGGACCAAAATAAATATAATTTATAATGAACTATAATATTTATAATGAACTTTATAATTTATAATGAACTTTTAATCGCCAGTGTCAATAAGCCAATTTTAAAAAATCTTTTCAAAATTATAGAGGTTTTGTCCTATAAATTGATATGTATAATTTGTATGACTGCTGATGATCTTTTATTGAATACTTGTAATAAAAGAGGTCGTTATTGTATCAAATATTAAACAGTGTAGATATTATAAATATTTTAGCATTCTCTGAGCTGATGAACGTTACATCATGGTGCATTCTATTATTATTATTATTATTATTATTATTCACCAAACTTATAAGTAGAATATATCTGGATATACATTAAATAAACAAACAAAAGAACACAATTAATTTCACCAATATGTAATGGATTTGAATTATTATTTAAAAAAATGTGCATGATTTAAGGCTTTAATCTTTATGACATGCAAGTTAGTTTGTCATAAATTCTGGTACAGTATTTTTCACATTTTCTAAGGGTTTTGTAAGCATAGGGGTCATTCTACAGAAAAGGTGGAATTTGAGTAATAAAAATCTTCTGAAATATGTATCTTCTTTTACACCTAGAACTTCCTTTATAGCAATAACTTTCTTTTAAACTTTATGAATCCACAAAACGTAAAAAGAAAGTTTGTTAATACATTTAATAACTGCTGCTACTTCTCCTTCTGGTAACACCAATGACTAACACCAATGACAGTAACACCAATGATTATTTAAAGAAAACTCTTAACTGTTTACAAAATGGCTTCGATGTGTAAGACCACATGGTTTTCAGATATGTCAACATCAATTCATTATTAGAGGTATTATAGTTTTTATGTCCAATTTTTTTGACAGTTATAGTTGAGTAACACCAATGATAAACTTAAAAGCTTTGCATAGAATTGCAATACATTATGACATTTCTAAACAAATGAAGCTAGACAACAAATGAAGCTAGACATCTTTTGCATCTTTAGCTTTTGCATTTGTCCAGTGCTCTTCATCTAGTGCCCTCTGAGGCAGGAACAATGTCAAATTGTCAAATATATTTCAAAATAAAACTCTTTTTCTAAAAGTGACACCAATGACATAATTTGGGGTGACTGATATTTATTTCATATTATTATATTGTTATAATCAATTTTTGGTTCATGATTTTAATATTTAACTTATTTTATTGATGTTATGAATTATATTTATTTCATGAAAAAAAAATTAGATGAAAAGTAAAGTTGAACCTAAGCATACAAATGTAATCCATTCCAGAGGTGGGTGCAAAATTCATACTGCAAAACACATTTTCCCATAGGAAATATGGTAAATGCAGATAATCTGTTCCAGCCACCCAAAAAATTACCAGTACTACCAATTTCCAACACTATAATCATATTTTTGCATATAAAAAGAACCAAAATATTTAGAAAAGACATGTAAATTAAGTAAAATATTAAATAAATAGACATTAACCCTCACTTAACCTTAATTTATGATTCCTCTTGGCACTGGCTGCTTTAAAATCCAAACTGAAAGCAGCTCCCTTTTCTTCTTGCTACCGTCCTTGAACAAAATGCAAAAAAATCCACAAACAAATAATTAATTAACTTGCATCGCTTGGCTTTCTACCGATGCAAACAAGTTTTGAATGGCTCCCGGACGTACGTGTGACTGAGTTGCTGTTCAGTTTGGTTCGCTTCGGGTGCTTGTATGCCGAGGCAAATTTCTTGCAAAATTTCGGTTCTTAAGGTAAAATTCGTGAGGTGGGGAATTCGTATGCCGAGGAACCATTTATAATTGTAGCTTCTTTTTTTTTTTTTGTAAGCCAAATTACTGGAAATGTCTTCTCACTTTGTAAGTGACAAGACATTTCCAGTAGTCTGGCCTTTATTTAAAGAAAATGCTAAAATAATAAAAAATATTGAACATTATAGTAGGAAAATATATTTCATGAACGAAATTACATACAGTGGTACCTAACTACCAATGACCTCTCCTTATGAATTTTCTCCTTAAGAACAAAAATTTTGCAGAAATTTACCCTGGAATACTAAGCATTATTGGAATACGAGCGACCAAGCAGTCAATCAAAACTTGGTCATGTCACTGGAAATCCAATGAAGAAAGTTTACATTTTTTTGCGTTCTGCGCAAGATTTAGTGAAGACGATTTAGTGAAGACATCTACGTTTTCTAGATTTTTTTTTATTGTTTTTTAATGCAAAAATATAATTATATGTGGGAAATTAGTAATATTGGTAATATTTTTAGGTGGTTGGAACAGATTATCTGCATTTACTTTATTCCCTATGAGAAAATGTGTTTTTTCAATTCGAAATTTCACCTTAATAACTGCCCTCCAGAATTGATTAAATTTGTATGTTGAGGTACCACTATATTTTCTGAACATATATGAGTGTCTGGCAGCAGCGAAACTAAGTGAAGTGACAGCACTTTCCACCATTTTTGTAGAAGGATAATCCTTATAATCAATAATTATATAAATATTTATCAAGATAATTGTTCCTGATGGGGTTTAGTCGAAAGGTTTTCACCCCCACACCTCACACTAGTTACCTCAGCCATATTTGAGGTATTTTGCTAATCTCGTGCTGCGCAACGGCAAAGAAATGACAAGGCGTGAATTTTATTGGGCGCGTTGCCTTGATAGACAACCGACTTATCCAATGAACGATCAGGACACGCTGCCTAAGAGTGACGTGTCTAGGAAGTCATATATAAAGAAAGACATAAGCTCCACCCATTCCCCCTCCTCCCGCTCCTCCTTGTCCTCCCCGCCGCACGTGAGCCCCTACTGAAGCTCCACGCGCAGCAGGAATAAACCGGCTACTACCGGCTGAGACGTCACAGAAACTCGACCTGTGAGCGTTTTCACACGTAATTATCTCTAATTTATCGTTTAAAGTATTAAAATGATTTGAGTAGCTATGTGTTAGGCGAGTGATATTGTCAGGAAATAGAAGGAACTGCGCTAACCGCTGTGCTAAGCTAACTTGCACTGTATTCGTAGGATTTGACCGCTTTGCTTACTTAGATATGACGTTGTAACGCGTATACCTGTGTCATTAAGTCGTTATTACGCTTTGGCCATCTTTATATACACCGCTTCACTGAGTTGTAGGTGAAATTTTAACTTTAAAACTACACACAGGGAATAAACCCGCCCCCAACGTCGTGATTGGTATATCTGCAACCGTCGTGTAACACGTGACTAGGTATAGATGACCAATCGGAGCACAGCAACGTTGGGCGGACGTGTCTAACATGAGGTGGGATTAAAAAAATAATAGGAATAACGATTTCTTTCTCCACGCTAGAACAGAAAGGGGAAAGATGGCGGACGACCCGAGCGCTGCGGACAGAAACGTGGAAATCTGGAAGATTAAGAAGTTGATCAAAAGCCTTGAAGCAGCCAGAGGGTGAGCAGAACCACGGCTTTATTCCTGACATGATACATTGATGGATTTCAGTAAGTCACAGCTGACAGGAAGGAGGCCACATGCTAACAGCTAGTCTGCTAAGCAAAGATCCACAAGTCACTCACGTTATTGAACTTAAATCAGCATTGGGTGTAAAGCTAGAAAAGGTCCTGTTGCATGTAATGTCATGATTATAATTGAAAAATATTGTAGAGTATTTGTATGTGTTTACCCAGGTAATTAAATGTTGTGCATAGTTCTTTCATCAAGCTCAGCAAAGTGAGCAGACTTGATGCGTTTCAGCACTCTGTGACATGCTAGAAAAGGAAACTAATCAACAACGGTGTGGGACGATGGAGCAGAATTAGAATTTTTCATTCATTAAAGAATGACGTCATTATAAACTCTCTGTGAAAAAGAAGTTGTGTGAGCTGTGGTGTATTTGTTTTGACAGGTTGTTCCTTATCGAAGTCTTGTGTGTGTGTGGTTTTGCAGGAATGGCACCAGTATGATTTCCCTCATCATCCCACCGAAGGACCAGATCTCCCGGGTGGCCAAGATGCTGGCGGACGAGTTCGGCACAGCGTCAAACATTAAGAGCAGAGTGAACCGACTGTCGGTGCTGGGAGCCATCACGTCAGTCCAGCAAAGACTCAAACTCTACAATAAAGGTGCGTCACCATCACATCAACCAGCACGGATACTAAGTCCTCTACATAGGAACAAGTTCCATCTTGTAAGTACAACAAACATTGTCTGGGTACTAGGATACTAACACAATTGGCTATACACAGTATATTACGGTACAATGTTTAATTTTATAACGATTCCTGTTAAAAGAACGAGCGATGTCTGCCATCTTTTCCATCTTGCTCCATTCTCTCAATTACTTTCACTTTTGCCTCCATTGTTATTTCTGGACGCTTCTTAGTCGTACCAGCTTCATCTGCGCAGCTTTTTTACACCCGCTTCCGGACATCTTGGGCTCGTACTGCACAAGCAGATGATGCACGGACATGTCATCTTCCACAATTGAACATGTGCGAACGGGTTTTCGTATCTTCTCGGAAGTTTGTAACCCGAATGGTCGTATGTAGGGGACTGAATGGATTTTTACACACACATTGAGAGCTGATGATTTCTAATAGGATCTGTCATAAGCTAAGCAAAGTCAGGGTGGGGCAAGCATCATAAGCATCATCATGTGTCGTTTTCAGCTTCATTCAGCTTTTCTCACTGAGTGTGTGGTTTTTTTTTTTTTTTTTTTAATTAACCTAACAGAGATGTAACAATACACAAGTGAATTTGTGTTGTGTGAGGTTTTCTAGCACCTGTTTATTTGTGTTGTCTTCTGATGTGTCTGGTTACAGTGCCCCCTAATGGCCTGGTGGTGTACTGCGGGACCATCATGACAGAAGAGGGGAAAGAGAAGAAAGTCAACATCGACTTCGAGCCATTTAAGCCGATCAACACGTCCCTGTATTTGTGCGACAACAAGTTTCACACGGAGGTGAGACAGAGAGACAGTGACATGTAGCTACAGAGAAAGAGAGAGTCAGAGATATACAGTTAGCTATACATGCATACACATTACACATACATAAACACATACAAACATATATACATATATACAAATACACATAAATTCTGTACACTTATACCTTCACCCCCACATACCCTTACCCTTAGAGAGAAACGCATAAGTGGAGAGGCAGAAAAAGAGATACCAGGCGAGGTAGATGGGGTGAGAGAAAAGTAAAAAGAATGATGAACTGATGGAGAGACAACGAGAGAGACCAAACATACATATAGATACATAAAAGTTTATATAAATCGAGACTGAGAGACGTGCAGAGAGGGATGTATAATGAGAGAGAGAGAGAGAGATTCAGAGACTTGCTATCCTATCCTGTGCGACGCTCGTTCTCCTCAGGCTCTCACCGCGCTGCTCTCGGACGACAGTAAATTCGGCTTCATCGTGATCGACGGCAGCGGCGCCCTCTTCGGGACTCTGCAGGGCAACACCAGGGAGGTCCTGCACAAGTTCACAGTGGACCTGCCGAAAAAGCACGGTAAGCTGCGTGACCGTGTTCAGAGCTCCGTCCGAACTGTTTATAAGATCTGAGCCTCGACGTGTCCGTCCCTCCCTCTGTCACTCAGGACGAGGAGGTCAGTCCGCCCTGAGATTCGCCCGTCTGAGGATGGAGAAAAGGCACAACTACGTCAGGAAGGTCGCAGAGACGGCCGTGCAGCTGTTCGTCTCCAACGACAAGGTCAACGTGGCCGGGATGGTCCTCGCCGGATCGGCCGACTTCAAGACCGAGCTCAGCCAGTCGGACATGTTCGACCCGGTACGTTAACCTCGGGCGCCTCACGCTCATGCTTTCGTCTCGTCTTGAAGCGTTCGCGAGTTTTAAAACATCCTCTCTCTCTCTGTCCAGAGGTTACAAGCCAAGGTGCTGAAACTGGTGGACATCTCGTACGGAGGGGAGAACGGGTTCAACCAGGCCATCGAACTGTCGGCCGAGGTGCTCTCCAACGTCAAGTTCATTCAAGAGAAGAAGTTGATAGGTGAGGAATCCACAGCCAAGTGTGTGTCTGTGTTCTAACGATCTGTTATAAAGAACCGTTCCGAGGCTCAGAAAAACTCAAGATCTCGACCCGATTGTAATTCTGGAGCTGAACACGTCCTGTTCCGTCTGTTTATCAGGTCGCTACTTTGACGAGATCAGTCAGGACACGGGGAAGTACTGCTTCGGCGTCGAGGACACGCTCAAAGCCCTGGAGATGGGAGCCGTGGAGATTCTAATCGTCTACGAGAACCTGGAGACCATGCGCTACGTACTGCGATGCCACGGGGCAGAGGGCAGCAATCCTGAAAATGGTACACACACACACACACACACACCTCTCTCTGCCTGAGTGGTTTTAAATGTATCACTTTATTACAATTTCTTACAATGCTTTTATACGGTAATACAGGAATTACTACACATTTATGTATGAACCATAATTATTATTTATCATGTGTATAAAATGTGTGTTAATGCTGTTGTTTTTTTTTTTTCTCATTAGATGAGAAGACACTGTATTTGACCCCAGAGCAGGAGAAGGACAAGAGTCACTTCACAGACAAAGAGGTGTGTTAAAGAGACATTTGGTGATTTGCGCCCTAATCAAATTTTTTGTTACTAGGAGACCAATATAAACAATATCAACAGCCATTTTTTTCACTCATCCGTTCAGTTATGGTGGTTTTGTAATTTAACACTGCACAGAGAATCCACTGCTCCCATAAATGCCTGCTGTTTTTTCCCCTTTCTGTATGTATATATGTATTGGCATCCCTATTAAAGAATTCACAAACTCCATTAAAATCTGAGCCATAATCAGATATTTAGTTCCTGCAAGGTTCTGTACAACCGAAGAGTAAAAAGGGTCCAGTCGACTCAATCAACCTGACCCCACGTTCCTTTCTGTTACAATGAAGTCATGGTGTTTGTGCTGAGCGAGTGTGTTCCCGTGTCTCAGACAGGACAGGAGCACGAGCTCTTAGAGAGCATGCCGCTGCTCGAGTGGTTCGCCAACAACTACAAGAAGTTCGGGGCGACGCTGGAGATCGTGACGGACAAAAGTCAGGAGGGCTCGCAGTTCGTGAAGGGCTTCGGCGGGATCGGAGGTGAGAAACTTTATCATGAAAAGGGGTAAAAAAGAAAAAAAAAAAGTGTGTCGTCCATGAGACAAGTCACTAGTAGTGAAGCTGTCACTCTTTTGTCTGTTGTTCATTAAAGGAATGAACACAGCTTATAGCGAGGACTATTATAAAATAATTTCTGACTTTGTTAAAAAGACAAAGAGATTTGGTCGTTTATGTTACGAAGAAATATATATAACTGACTCTATAGAAACGATTACATGTGAGTATTTCCTAGTAATTACTTGCGCATCAATATAAACCTGTAATAGAAAACCAATCAGCGCCTCCTGACCAATCAGAATTAAGAAACAAACAGCTGTCAAGTTTTAATAATTGTTGTGCTTTTAATTAATTCATTAAATAATTTTAAACACCACTTCGCATCCACCATATGCATGTACAGTAGGCTTATATAAGTTGTATCAGCCGACCCCTCGAAATTGCCGGTAGTTACGTTCCTAGAGCACACATGGATTGTGAAAAAACTCATGTAGAATAAAAAATGCTTATAAATGCCTATTTTTATAGTTTAAACCCTAAACATGCTTCCAAGACACTTTAATTTTTTTATTTTAAACTCGGCTTAATATATTATCCCTAAGAAAAGAATGTAAAGGTAAATCTGTATACTGTACAGTCCTGTATTGCTGTGTCTCCCGCAGTGCTAGAATGTAATATACTGATGTTACCCCTCTGTATGTACTGTAATACATGCAAGCGTGTTTTCTTTGGTATCAGTACTGCAGGGTAAATACAGTAAGAATTCACCATCATAAGCCGCGTTTTTCCTCCACAGTCACTTTGTGTTCTCTCTACAGTACTAAAAGATGTATACAGTGTTATATTGTATATGGAAATGTAGCTGAATTTAGGTTAATATGTATGTTACAAAATGAGTAAATTATATTGTTCTTAATAGTTTCAGCGTTACAACGCATGAAAAATTATATATCGCCACGAAAAAAGCCATAAAAAATTGTGGGATATATTTGTGGTTTCTGCGAACGATTACTAGCTAGGTTCTAAGAAAAAGATCTGTGAGCTCTGAAGGTAGAAGTTAAAGTGAAGATGATGGCGTGTGCAGATTCTCATTATCGTATTCGCGGTCCTGAAGAATTTCAATTAATTCATTAATGAAATCCTTAAAAGTCAGGCGCAGATTGACGGTGTTCAGGGTTGAAGATGATGTCATTTTATATAACGAATGTTTCAGTTACAAGATGGACGTTAAATTGATCCAAGTACTTTTTTGTTTGTTTGTTTGTTTGTTTGTTTCCGTGTAGGAATCCTGCGCTACAGGGTGGATTTCCAGGGCATGGACTATCAGGGAGAAGACGAGGAGCTGTACGACTTGGATGACTACTAGGTAGTCGCGACCGACGAACTTTACGAAAGTCCGCAGACGAACGGAGAAGGAACAGCTGAAGAATCAGCGACTCAGAGGAACGATTTGTGAGAGCGACCTTAACGAATTGAAACACGGTGACTGAGCGGAAGCAGAGCGCGCTTCGATCGCCGACACGTCATTAACACGTCACACAGCGACAGTACAGACACGTGAGGATGTCGTCCAGTCGTGCGCCATTTCCCAAACCTCCGTTTTTTTATATACTGACTCCTCCTCCTCCTGCTCCTGCTGCTTTATGAGTTCGTGGCATTTAAAAAAAATAATAAAAAATAAAGTTCATGAAAAGCTGACGGGTTTACTCCGAGCTCGCCATCCCGACTCCGAGTCTCTGTGACGGACCATCGCGTAGCTGGATCTCCTCTCCGTGCTTATGAAGACGGACGTGTGTCTCGCTTTAGCCTTTAAGAAACATCCAACACTGTTTGCCTTGGGGGGGGGGAATAAATAAGTAAATGAAAGATTTATTGATTTATGGTGTGATTTGGATTTCAGAGCTCTGAGCTCAATATTCTCTCATCCACAAGCTGAATTAGAATCACAATGAAGAGCAAAAAAGTTGTGGTTTCTTATTCCACTTCCTGCTCTTCCAACATCGAGACTAAGACTGCACAGATTCGGTTTAAAAAAGAAAAAAAAAGGAAATGTGACAAAACTGATGTATCACTTTGATTCAGTCTTTTTCTGAAGACTAGGCAGCAAGCAAACCCCATTTATACATTGAGCCTAATGAGCACAATATGAGAAAACACACACACAAAGCATACTTTCTATTTTAATGCATATACCCTATATATATATATATATATATATATATATATATATATATATATATATATTGACCCTGTATTTTCTCATCTTTGTGCCTAATCCATGGATATTTTGTATAAATCATTTGTTACACGAGGTCACACAGATATTAAACCTTCTCATCGTTTGCACATTTTCCAGTTTCTCGTCTGTTTGTTACTTCCTTTCATCACGTTTCGCTCGGCCCACTTCTGAGAATTTTTCGTAACACTTTAGCTTTCAGAAAACCGCTCCGAATGTAGCACAAAGTTTATTGTGAGCACACGAGGGGACGCTGATGGAGAAATTACACCTGTTGCATGTGGAAGCTTAGACAGTGTGTTTAAAGTTGTGAAAGGGGAAGCGACCAGATAAAAATAACATACTTAAGATTGAAAGTTAAAATGTTGCTTTCAAATGTAATCATTATTATTATTTTTTTTTTATGTGAAAGGAATAAAGTATGAATTGAAATAATTCAGTTGATCACCTTTATTAGGTCACACCAGATGATCCAAAGAGAATCCTCTACATTTATTTATTTGATTAAATATGAATGATGTGCGTTCGGTGTATGGTGTTCAGGCATTGGGCTGAACGAGAGAGAAAGACACGTAGTCCTCGTTTTGTAACGAGGATTTTAAAGGAGGAAATATAACTGCAAGGAGTTCACACTCGTTAGTTTTAAATTTCACATAAGTAACTAATAAATATCCCCAAAATAATACTAAAATATAGTAACATTATAAATATGTAAATATTATATACTGTAAATAAATATGTGTGTGTGTGTGTGTTATAAATACTCAATAATACATACAATAGATAATACAATAATCAAAATGTAAGTCAAAACTTTTGATTAGGAAATGAATATGCAATTGGCATAATTCAAGTTATATTAAAATATATATATATATTACTTTGTTATTTACTTATTTAATAGGCCTACATACTTGTTTTTTGCTAGATTAAGGATTTTAAATATTTACTCACTCGCTCATCGTCTATACCGCTTTATCCTGTATTCAGGGTGGCGGGGGGCAAAAACGCGACCCTGTATATGAATATTAAAGACATATAAAATAGAGACATAAATATGTTTGCATGTTTTGTTAAATTTAGGCAAAATTATGGTTACCTACAGACATCCTTCAGCATTCACAGAATAAGTAGCTATAATAAAGAAGGAAAGAAACAGGGAAATAAAAAAATAGGAAAAAATAAACATTTTTATTTATGTATACACTAATTTATATATGAAATGTAAGCATAATTTTGTTAAATTAAATACATTATTGGGGGGGGGGGGTCATAAAATATGTAGTTATAATAAATTAATTAGCAACAATAATAATAAACATAATTGTTTATTTTAGCTACTTATTTTGTGGATCCCTGATGATTTCTTAAGTTAGACAAAATTTAGCTGACATTATTTTTTTTTAATTCAATATAAATATACAAGTACAGCATAAATTTACAGATATGAGTGTCTCATTACATTTTATTATTATTTCTTGTTTTTGTTCTTTAACATACTGTTATCTATAAACTATTTTCCCCCAGGTTTCCTTTAGCTAAATAAAGTCTTGATTATAGTTCATGTCAGTCCTTTAGTATTATTATTATTATTATTTTAAATAATAAACTCGAGAGGCTTTTAAACTCAGAGGGGGGGAGGGCGTACCCAGAACCTTAGCGCGTGCGTGCGCGCGCCCACGCGCTCCTTCACCGAACTCTTCCGCGTTCTTTCTTTCAGCGACCCGCGACTAACAGCCAATCACAGAGCAGAAAGGGAGAACGACAACTCGAACCCCGCCCTCGTTTGAATGCCGTCGACCAATGCAGAGCGTCGATTCTTAATATATTTAAATATCATTTCTCTTTCGTCCTGCCCCTCCCCCCCCCTACCGCTCCCTTTCCGGTTTCGCCTCCCAGGGTATGACGTAGTTGGCCGCGCGCGCGCGCCCCCGACGCAGGGCTGGGTTTCCAATTCTTCTTCTTTTTTTTTTTTTTTGGATGTTTTATTTTTTTTGCGGCGGCGGCGCGCGCGGGGGCACAACAACATGGAGCCGGACATGGAGGACAAAACAGAGCTCATGGTGAGTTAAAGGAAAAAATAATCATAATAATGAACAGCAAGAAATGAACGCGAATATGTTTAGGTTCGCAATCACAATAGGAGTAAAATATATATTTGAATGGGATGTAGTTTTAGAGAGACAAAACGCGGAGAAACAGGGACAAATGGCCGGCTAGCAGCGTTAGCACCGACTCTAGGGCAGTTTAAACACTGAAAATGTTCAATTCGGAACAAAAGTGATGAATAGAATGATTTCTGAGTGTCAATGGATATAAATGTGAGGTTGAGATAGTACGTATAATGAGTGTAAATGAGTGAGAACTATTCATTAAACATTATAGCAACTAAGCGTTAACGATAAATAATATGACGTTCAGTTAGAGAAACTGGTGTTTGTGTCTATTTAATGAAATGTTCCTTGTCTATTTATGTATTTGTTGATGTATATATTCGTATATATTTATATATAAAGCAGTTTAGCTAGGCAGGGCCGTGCGCGTTCACAGCCTGGCTATAGAGATATTTGTAAAAAAATCACCCTAAATGTTTCGTTACAGAGCTTAACACTAGTCCGAATTGTTTAAAAGTCTATCTTGCTTCAATAATCCAATTGAAATCCCTAAAATATGGTATATATATTTATTTAAGAATGTACATTTATCAAGCTACGGGGGAGGAGAGAGGAGAAAAAAACTGCATCGACGTTTGTCGTGAGTGAAAGATGAAGGTTGTATCTAAAATGCATAATTTTTTTATAATCTAGTGAGCTACATAGGGAGAAACACTTGATTTAATCATGAACAAGAGCGCGCGATCGAAGGTAACACGAAGCTTTTTGGGATACAGCCTTTGCTTTTCCGATTGACTCTGCTAGCTATCTAAGATAGCTTAAATTTCACTGCGCCATTATATACTTGCATTTAACCCCACCTTTTGGACTCAGTGAACTGATGCAAGTCTTATGTGCTGCTTTCAATAAGGCTGTGAATCACAATTTGCACCCAAAGTTCTATATTAATCCCCCATCTTTTGCTTGTGTTCACTAACTTGGGTATTAGCCTATCCTGCTAACTGCGTAGAAGGAAGTTAGCTTAGCGTAGTGTAGGAAAGCTAAGCTAGCACGTCGACGTGATCATTCTATCAGCACGCTCATTAATTACAGTTGTAATCACATTTTTTATGTCAATGCAAAATAAAACGAGTGAAAAACAGTTACGTGAGTTGTAACGTGGTATTTCTTGCTAAGCTAACATTGAAGTAGTTTATAGTAAACCGGTCGCGCTGCTAGTTATGCTAGCTAGCGTTTTCTTTTCCCTTTTCCCCCTTTTTTTACATTCCTATTCTAACATAATGATGATCAAATTAAAAAATATATAGATAAAGATTATAGATTGTTTATTTAGGGTTATTTTTTAGTACGTTGTAAGATAGTTTCGATTCATATTAATGGTATTATCAGATGAATAATGTTTCCTGTCAGACATTTTACATGACTTTTTATTAAATTAAATATATTTATTATAATCTGAAATGGTTATTAATAAAAATGTGTTCAAGGGTTATTGCTGGTCATTTATTAAAGATAAAATATGTTAAATGTAGGTTGCCTAAAGGAAATCCACTCCCATGATGATAATTTATTAATAAACTTATGTATTTATTTATTTGGTACGGGAAATATTTTTTTATAATAATTAATTTTGCCCAAAATAGGAATTTACTTTATTCCATTAAATCAAATGTAACTCAAATTAAGGTTTCATTTCATTTCCACTAAAAGATGTCACATCTGGCTTAATTTAGGTTCAATCCAAAATCATCGTTACTGAGAAGTTAACGAACTTATGATCTGAAACGAGTTCTCGGCTTGATGGATTAGTTCAGCATCATTTACCTGAAGAACTGTGAAAGTCAGTAAACCCAAGGCACTTCCTCGTCTCTCTCGCTTGCTTCTGTTCTGTTTTTATCCCCTTATTAATTAATTTATTCCTCCCCAAAACCACGCGTGTGTCATCTAACTCAAACTGGAATTATTAAAACACCAGCTTTCAGACTTCTAATGAATCATAAATCACTTCTGAGTGATAATTAATATCTGTCTTGGTCATGTTTAGATCATATCTATAAATCTCCCCTCGTGTCCTTGTCCGTGTCTGTATATACCCAGGATGTTTTCTTTCCCCTCATCTGATGCTCTTTCCTGCCACGTTCGTGCTGCAATGGCGGCGCGTTACAATGCGGAGCATCTCTACCGTCGCCGGGCTTTGCTTCCTGTTGCCATGGCTACAGCGGAATGCACCGGAGTAGCCGTCGTTAGGTTTCGTCTCGGTGGGCAGAACCGAGGATGTACTTCTGTGTGTATGTGTAGGAGTTCAGTTTCTGAATTACAGCGTGCGAGAATGATTCCGTGTTACTGGGAGATTAGATCAGATTAGACGAAAAGGTGTAAGGTGCTGCTTGGTTGTGTGGTGATCGATTTGCCTATAGTGTTAAAGACCTTAACGATTTGAGACGTCCTACTAGATCGCATTTGGTTTCAGGATTATAGTGGAGTGTCGCCTGTTTTGGTGCAGCCGAGGCTTTAATAATAAGCGTTTCTATTCCAGTATTTGTGATGTATTTACTGTAGGTGCATCTCTGCGTTTTGGTTATTTCTGCCTGGTTGTGTATGCTGAGCTGGCATCTCAGCTCCTTAAAACAAGAACATGAGGCAAACTCTGCAATTAAAGTCCCAGAATGTACTGGAGTGACACAAAGCCTGAACAAGTTACAGCGAAGACCAGGTTCGGTCCAGCTCTGGTTGGGTCTAGTTAGTGATCTGAGAGAAGACGATCTCGGAGACGTAGTGACTAAAGGAATGAAGCAATGCTGCGTCGCTCTTTTTAAACGGGCCGATTGAACAACAAGAGAGAGCAAAGGTGATGGCGAAATGAACGAATATCAAAAGGACAGATCATCTCTCTTAGTCATTGTTGTGGCTTGAGGAGAATGAAAAAAAAAAAGTTTGTTGCTGCATGACTGAATGGAAAGTTGAAATGACTGGCACACGGTCTGATGCATGCAGAAGGGAAAATACTGGAAACGTTTTGGTCAGCGTTGTGCTTCGTCAGCTGCTGTCTTGGAGCGAAAAAAAACAAAACAGGAATTGTGTGTAATTGTGCTCCACCCACTACACCTACCTTCCTTACCCATCCCTTCTCTCTTGAATTGTTTTTACTTTTTAAAATCATGGCATGAGGGCAAAGCAAGACGTGCTCCAACAAACATATAAAAAACATACACGCGCGCACACAAAAAAAATCAGCTTTGTGGGTTTTGCGTTACCGACCTTCAAAAAAAAACCTTTTTGCTTTCAAATTAAATTTCACATTAATGTTATCACATACACAATATGATATGCAGTGAAACACTTATATGACTGAAAAGTAGAAAAAATGCAGAGCAAATGAAAATATCTATCAAAAGATAGAAGTTGCTATTAAAATAAATAAATAAACTAGAGTTAATTGCCAGTATATAATAGAATTGCGATTACACAGGAATGTGTATAAAAATATAGAAATAATGACTAGAATAAAGCGGCGCTGCATCATTCTCTTTAAACAGCGCGGTTGAACGACAAAAGGAGAGTAAAGGTGAAAGGTCGATGGGGAAATGAACAAATATTCAAAGGACAGATCTTTGCTTTGAGTCATTGTTATGGCTGGAGGTGAATGAAAACTAGACATTTGGTTCCTGTATGACTGAACGCAAGGCTGAAATGACTGGCACGCGGTCGGTCCGATGCACGCGGAAGGGAAAATACTGGACACGTCTTGGCTTTCTCACCGTTTGTGCTTTTCCCGCTGCTGTCTTGAGGAAAAGAAAAAGAAAAAAAAGACGAAACAGGAATTAAGTCCAATTAAAAATAAAAAGTCCAATTTACCACTTCTGTGGCCTGGAGACGGATGACTTTTTGCCGTCCTTTCCCAGTTTTTTTGTGCGTGTGTGGCTGTAAGCTCCGCCCAGAGAAATCGAGAAACTCCTTCGAAGTTACGGTTTCATCTTCGACTGGTGCAAGCGTCAATAAACGTTAAATAAACTTCTCCGTACTGATGTCTTGGGTTAGTCAACGAGAAGCGTACCTCCCTGCAAACGAGCCGTCGCTATGGAAACGATCACATCTTAGCATAAACAAGCGCATCAACTTAAACCTGACGAGGCTAAAACCAGGACGACCAATCACTGACGACTGATTTCATTGGAAAAATTTAAAGAAAATTAACTTTTTGTGGTTTTCCTTCTTTTTTTTCTTTTCTTTTTCTTCCCCAGAACACCTCAGTTATGGAATCTCATACTGGAGAGATTTCCCCAAAGACCACAACAGTATTTAAGGTGAGACTTGACGCTCATGACGCTTACCGCGTTATTAATTAATTTATGTTGTATACATATTGTACATGTAATTAATTCTTATCTAACATAAACATACATTTGTAAAGCACTGATTAATCTGAGTGCAGGAGCTAGACAGGGACACGGGGTTGTTGCAAAGAACTATAAGTGGATAAGAAGTCAAGAATATAATTTAGAATGTCAGAACATCAAAGTTGATCATAATGTGTGTTTTTTTTTTTTTTTTTTTTAGAAACACCACAGTGATTTGCCAACTATTAGGAATTTTAATAAACTACAGAACAAATCTGCAGATTTTCAATCGTCTGTTGAAGTGATGAGTTTAATATCTGTGATATAAGATCGTTTCTGTAATCACCTACGTAAGCTCATAGCAGCCATGAAGGGAAATCACGTAGCGACATTAACATTACTTCAGGAATTGCTTTTTAATTACCTGGCAACCAGAACATGTGATCAGGCATCACGTAGTGTCATTACGTGCCCAGTGGAAAGAGCTAACGAATAACGCAGGTCGGTGGAATAGCTTGAGTAGGTGACGTAACCAAGAGTCGCATCAAACCAGCGAAATAACACGCGTCCTTTTTTTTTTTTCTTTCCCATCCCAAGATCACTAACGGCCCCTTGTCAGGCTCGAGAAAGCGGCCGTCGGAGGGCAACTACGAGAAAGAGAAGGACGTGTGCATCCAGCTGTTTGACCAGTGGTCCGAGGCCGACCAGGTGGAGTTTGTGGAGCATCTGATATCACGCATGTGTCACTATCAGCACGGCCACATCAACTCCTACCTCAAACCCATGCTGCAGAGGGACTTCATCACAGCGCTGCCGGGTATACAACACACACACACACACACACGGGCCGGTGATGCACCTTGTACACAGATATCACTCTGGTTAGTTATTTGACCACTTGTTTACAGATGTAAAGGTCTGTCTTAAGTTTAAATTTCACTTCTCCTATTGCTGTTACTGATGTCAGTGAGAACGACTAAAATCGAAACTCTCTTCATGCTTTTCTAGTGATTTCTTTTTTCTTTTCTTTTCTTTTTTTTCTTCTCCAGATCTCAGTGTACACAATTCGTACCAGGCGGATATCACAAATAATCATACCGCGAACCACTATGCCTCTGAGATATTTAATATTATTATTATTATTGTTGTTGTTATTAATCATATAATTCAGATTCCGTTATTGGCATTGTACAAGTACAACAAAATTGAGGCACAAGGTGAAAACGGTACTGATAAAATGGTCATAAATAATGTAGGAAGAAAAAAAAATATATATATTAATATTGTATATATACACACATCCACGCTCACACATGCATAGTGTCGTATATGATTGTAAACATAAATAATAATTATTGCAGCTATTTTAGACTGGTGTTCAGTATAACAATAGCGTTTGAGTAGAAGCCATTTAACAGCCATTTAACTCATTGTGTGTGACTCCTGTGTGTGATGCAGCTCAGGGTCTGGACCACATAGCGGAGAACATCCTGTCGTTCCTGGACGCGCGCTCGCTGTGTTCGGCCGAGCTGGTGTGTAAGGAGTGGCAGCGCGTCATTTCCGAGGGCATGCTGTGGAAGAAGCTGATCGAGCGCATGGTGCGGACCGACCCTCTCTGGAAAGGCCTGTCCGAGAGACACCAGTGGTGAGACGTCACGCTGACGCTCGTCCTCATTCACTCAACACGTTTACATCTGCAGATGTTACATACAGTGGGATTCAGTTCAGATTACGGTAAAGAAGGAGGTGATGGATTGTGTGAGGAATCTTTAATTGTCGCATGCATAGTCATTATCGTACATTAGTGTTTTTAGTGAAACATATGTATATATATACATATATACAAACTTTGGGTCTCTCGTGCCGATGCCAAACGTCGGTTTCAATGGTGCCAGCATCGGAAATCTTGTGCCGTGGACGGTGTGAAACATGTATTGTTCTCTGATGAGGCCACCTTCACTGTCTTTCCCACATCCGGGAGAGTTACGGTGTGGAGACGCCCCAAAGAAGCGCAACACCCAGACTGTTGCATGAGTGAAGCATGGGGGTGGATCAGTGATGGTTTGGGCTGCGACATCGTGGCATTCCCGAGGCCCAATACTTGTGCTTGATGGCTGCGTCACTGCCAAGGACAGCCGAGCCATTCTGGAGGACCATGTGTGCACCCAATGGTTCAGACATCGTGTCCTGAAGGCGGCGCCGTGTATCAGGATGATGATGCACTAATACACACAGCGAGACTGGAGACAGAGTGGTTTAATGAACATGAAAGTGAAGTTCTCCCATGGCCTGCACACTCACCAGATCTAAATATTATTGAGCCACTTTGGAGGAGCGAGTCAGGAAAGGTTTTCCTCTACCAGCATCACGTACTGACCTGGACACTATTCTGGGTTTAGTTTGTTTCACTAAAACCATCATAAATGTATCTAAATTTATCATCTTCCATCCTGCTCGTAAAAAAAAAAAAAAAAAAAACATTCAAACAAATCTTACGCATTTTAGAAACAGCGTATTTCTGGAGGCGTTTTTTTTTTTTTCTTCTTTATGAGAATGCTGCGTCTGCGTTCTCATCTGCAGCTCGTTTATCGTTTATTTCCACCGAAGTGCTTCCCTGTGATGTGGTTTTTCACTTTCGGCCACGGTTTCACTCGAAATGCCGGCGCGCTGACGTGGGGTGTTGGTGTCTTTTGTCTCTCCTTGGAGGACGCTTTACTGAAACCGCGCATGTGTTTCTGTCTCGTAGGGAGAAGTACCTATTCAAGAACCGCACTACAGAAGTCCCGCCGAACTCCTACTACCGATCTCTGTACCCCAAAATCATTCAGGACATCGAGGTGAGTGCCAGACGAGGACGCGTCCTCGCTTTAGGGCCCGGGCGAGGACGTCTGAGTGGCAGAGATGTAAAAAAATAAGGGCATAAAGCACAGCTGTGTGTGTGTGTGTGTGTGTGTGTGTGTGTGTGTGTGTGTGAGATAAATTCAGGTTAGCTGTACCTTTTAGGAGGTTTTGCAGCCACAATTTCCTGAAATGTCTTTTCAAAAAAGGGTTTGCGGTGGACACGACCTCTTATCATACCGTCATGATGAGGCGCAAAAAACAGAATCTCATCAGATAGTTCTTGTAAATTTTGACCTATTTTACTTTATTTAGCTGGTTAATCAGTTAAACTGTTAAATAATGTATTTGTAGAATCAATCATTCATAGCTTTAAAATATTTTTTTTTTGTTTAATTCAAAGTTATTTATTCAACTGCATTTCAGTTTTTGTTCATTCATACATTTAAATGTTAAATAATTCTCGCAGTTCTCGTGTTCATTTATTTATTTTATTTCTTTCTACTCCCGTGTACTTATTTAAATATTTATTTGTTTGTTTATTTTGGTTTATTTATTTATGTAAATGTTTCGTGATGTACATTGATTCGATCTTATTTATTTTTAAGTCCTGTATTATCTTTTTATTATGTTTTTTTTTTTTTTCATTTATTCATTAGCATTAGTGTAATAGTATTTATTTATAGTTTGCTTTTAGTTACAGTATTCTGCTTATTTTTATTACATTTTTATTAATTTACAATGATTTTCTTTTACTTTTCATTTATGACTCTTATTATTAGTCGGATTTCTAATACCAGAGCGCTTTTCTTGTTCAACCTAATTGCGTTTTTCATCAGGCAGATATTATTAAAAACTGAAAGTGTTTGTAAGTGACTAATTTGTTTATTTGTTCGCTGAGTATTAGAGGCTAATTGAATCCATTAGAAAGCGCAGTAGGCAAAAACAGAAATAAATAGTCATCACGTCCTGAGCTGTGTTTATCCATTTTGCCTTTTTTTTTCCTTTTTTTTTCTTGTTCTGTTTTTTGTGTCACGACATAGTGGGTGTGTGTGTGTGTGTGTGTGTGTGTTTTCAGTGCAGAAGTAAAAATCAGCCTTAAGCATGGAAAAACAGTAGGTTTAGTTCAATTTAACAAAAACCTAATGAGGGGAAATATGAGATGTTTGGTCTGAACTTCCAAAAAGACGCCATTATAAAACCATTAAATCTAATAATTGCATTAATAACCTGTGACGGTCTTATTTCCTGTTCCCAGACCATTGAGGCAAACTGGCGCTGTGGACGGCACAACCTTCAGAGGATCCAGTGCAGGTCTGAGAACAGTAAAGGCGTCTACTGCCTCCAGTACGACGACGACAAGATCATCAGCGGCCTCCGAGACAACTCCATCAAGGCACGTGACGCGATCAGGAGTTAGGGAGAGAGCTCGTCTCAGGGCCGCAGTTTGTTTTAGATGACTTTACCTCAACATCATCTTAACTTATTATCTTAACTCGTCTCGAGTTGAAATTCCTAGTTGAAGCATTTTTTTTTTTCTTTCCTAGTTAAAAACTGAATATGATGCATAATAATGTCAATTTTAATAACAGAATCCATTCATGAAACCAAGATTAGAAACTGATGGACCAGTGAAAATCACCTGTAGGTGATGTTGAGTAAAGGGTTGTGCAAAAGTTTTCATACATGTTGAACATTTTTTCCACATTTTGTCAAGTTACAATCCCAAACATTAAAGTTTTTTTTTTTTTTTTTAATGTGACGGTGACTCATGGAGGCCAAATAGAAATTATTTGAAAAAAAAAAAAACATTATTTTCCATCCATTTCACAATTACACTACTGCTCAAAAGTTTGGGATCAGATGTCTTTGTTTTTGTTTAGTGAATTATTTTCTACATTCCACAATAATACTGGGGATTCCAAACACATTGGGTAATGAAGCAACAGCAGTAACGTTCAGTTGTTATTTTAAGACATGAACGTCAGCTGTTCTGGAACAGTATTGTGTGTCGAGTGCGTTTGTAAACCCCATCGAGCTCCATGATGAAACTGTCTCTCATGAAGACCTTCCCAGGAAAGCGAGACCAAAACTTACTGCTGCAGAGGAGAAGCTCATTTAGAGTCACCAGCCTCAGAAATCACCAATTAACCTCAAGCAGCACCTCAGATTAGAGGCGTTATGAAGCTTTACAGAGCAGAAGTAGCAGATGTACATCTCAATATCAACTGTTCAGAGGAGATTATTGTGTGTTTGTGGATAAACGCCTTCAGTATTGTTTTACAATGTAGAAAGAAATGAACATCAGGAACGACAATGGAGTTAGAAGGGGTGTACAAACTGCCACTTTGCATTGGTCTGTCCCATTAAAATGTGTTTTACGTTTGTGGTTGTAACGTGACACAATGTGGAAAAAGTTCACGTGGGTATGAAAAGTTAGGAACGCAGAAAATATGATCGAGCTTCAAAACGGACAAAATAAAAAAAAGTTGTGAGATGATCTTGTTTATTTTTGTAAGTAAACTAGTGTTAGATGTTGTGACTGTTGATCTTTAGGTTCTAGCACATTGTGTGGTGTTGAGTAGATGCAAATGTATATGTGTAACGTGTATGTCCCATATATTGATATAGATTTGGATTAATTTTTGTCTGTGTGTGTAGATTTGGGACAAGCAGTCTTTGGAGTGTTTGAAGATTCTCACAGGACACACAGGGTCAGTTCTGTGTCTGCAGTACGACGAGCGCGTCATCGTCACCGGCTCCTCAGACTCCACCGTCAGGTTTGTTTTTTCGTCTCCTCTGTCTGTCGCTCTCTTTAATGCCTGACCTGCCCAGCTGTGGTGGTGTACATGATTTACCGCTCATTTTAACCGTCCCAGGGTGTGGGACGTGAACTCGGGCGAGGTGCTGAACACTCTGATCCACCACAACGAGGCCGTGCTGCACCTGCGCTTCTGTAACGGCCTGATGGTGACCTGCTCCAAGGACCGCTCCATCGCCGTGTGGGACATGGCCTCGCCCACCGACATCAGCCTGCGCCGCGTGCTCGTGGGTCACAGGGCCGCCGTCAACGTGGTCGACTTCGATGACAAGTACATCGTCTCTGCCTCTGGGGACCGCACCATTAAGGTGAGCGACACGGGCTTCTTAACTTCAGGAGTTTTGTGTTAGTGCAGTAATGTTATCTGTCAGATTGTTAGAAAAAATATATCGTCATTATGAAATGTCATTTGTTTCAGTAATGTGCAAGAAGAAGAAAAAATATATAGTGGTCACGCCCACTTTTTAAGGAAATGGCAGGCAGAGATGCCATACCTCCTTCTATATAAAGGCCACGCCCACTTTACCAGAAAAGCACTGGTGATGAAAAGAAACAATAAATCCTGCTTAAAAAGAAAAGATTCAACATGTAAAATCAAATCGCAGTGTCAAAACCATTTCTGTATTACCTGAGACGTTAAGTCTTGTGTTTATTCGACGCCCTGTCTCATCACTGTCAAGTAAAGTTCACCAGTTCAGGTCAAATACATTTTAAACCTATAGATTGTGCTGTTGATCCATAACAGACAGCAGAACGTCCCGAATCTTTTTTGTAGTCATATGCTTCAC
Source organism: Clarias fuscus (assembly GCA_030347435.1). Lineage (NCBI taxonomy): Eukaryota > Metazoa > Chordata > Actinopteri > Siluriformes > Clariidae > Clarias > Clarias fuscus. Next base: position 1,993,414 of record CM059223.1, on the reverse strand, counting down.
CTCCAGCAGAGGGCACTGTACATCAGCTGAATTTATGATCCCGGAGACTCTCTAGAGTTCAGTTCTGCCAGACTGCGGTGTATCGGTTCACCTCGGCTGGAATCTCTTCCCGTCTCCTGCCCTCGTGTCTCCCAGACTCTGGATTTTTCAGCCAGTCGGGATTCCAGGAACACACGGCCCTGGGAATCCCGCCAAACCGTCCTGCAGAGGGGAAAAAAAAACACAGTGCTTCCATCCTCTGAAAACATTCCGCAAATAATGATGAGGCAGGGCCGTCCAGGAGTGTGTGTATGTGTGTGCGAACGCACATGTTTCACATGATCCAGCATGGCATACATGTGTGTATAAGACCAAGTCTCGTCACTGTTTTAAGAGCGACTCAATGACGCAAGGGGTCAAAGTTCGACTTGCTGTCTCTACAGGTTTGGAGCACGAGTACCTGTGAGTTTGTACGCACCCTGAACGGACACAAGCGAGGAATCGCCTGCCTTCAGTACAGAGATCGGCTCGTGGTTAGCGGCTCCTCGGACAACACCATCAGGTGTGTGTGTGTGTGTGGGATGGAAAATGTGTTTATCAGTAATAAATGGCTTGTGTTCAGTGTTCAATCTGCTGTCCGTGTCTCTGTGCGTAATGAAATCACGTCCTGTTGAAAAGCACTGGCTGTGCTCGCCCAGGAGAGAGAATTTAATATTCGTCCGTCTCTCCGGTTTTGTCCTCAGGCTATGGGATATAGAGTGTGGTGCCTGTTTGCGGGTTTTGGAAGGACACGAGGAGCTGGTGCGCTGCATCCGCTTCGACAACAAGAGGATCGTCAGTGGCGCCTACGACGGGTAAGAATCGTCCAGGGGACATGTTTTTATCATCACTTTAATTTTAAATTCATTAACGTTATTTAATAAGAATGTGAATTGGGAATCAATAAAAAAAAATCTACAAAAAAAGTGAGGACCAGGACTAACTAATATTACAGCGCAAAACATTAAGCACGGTATTGTCTAGGTTCCTCGTTATGCCATCAGGTTGACTCTCGATCCCTCAGGACATGGCTCCGCAGGGTCTCTGGAGATGTGTCCACCAGGCACAAACCTGGTCTCATATACGCCTTTGACACGAATATACAACGTGAAGCATACCGATCCACTTGACTAAACCTGTCATTTTATTTCATCTCCCCCATCTCTACTGGTTATGCACCCATGTGATGCTCCGGACAATTCAAAGAGGCCCCGCCCCGCAACCCACTGCGTACACTGGATCCGCTGGGAACGTTCTGGTGTTCCCAGGACGTTCCCAGGACGTTCCCAGGACGTTCCCAGCGGATCCAGTGTACGCAGTGGGTTGCGGGGCGGGGCCTCTTTGAATTGTCCGGAGCATCACATGGGTGCATAACCAGTAGAGATGGGGGAGATGAAATAAAATGACAGGTTTAGTCAAGTGGATCGGTATGCTTCACGTTGTATATTCGTGTCAAAGGCGTATATGAGACCAGGTTTGTCGGACTTACGAACAGATCCGGCTTATGAACATGCTCCTGGAACGGAACTCGTTCATAAGTCGAGGACTATCTGATTTGTATATCGAATCAGGACGGTTATAAAAGATTTGAAATACAGATCGAATCAGCAGCCAGGTATCATGATATCGTATCGGTCGATCCCTGGTGAGTCCCGTCCCCAGACCCCTGATTAATAGGGACATTGGAGGCCATGTCTTTGCAGCAGGCTGTGGTGCACTGGGTGTTCTGATGTCTTTCTATTGCGTCCAGCATCGACAGTTTTCCAGCAATTTGTGCTGCGTTGGCTTTTCAGGGGGTTTATTGGTATCTAATTGATGATTGAGTGTTAATATTTTGGCTGATCGATGCATCGCCAGCAATTAATTTCCATTAAAAGTGCAGAAATTGATAATTCATAAACTTCATCAGGCTTGTTAATTTCATCCTAAAGCAACATTTTTCTAAGAACAGCATGAATAATCAGTATTTAGCAAACTGCATCACGCTTGAATGATGTTAAAAAGCTTTGTGGAAAATCACGTTCTCTAAGACGGCCGCGCCAGAAAACAAAGTTGAATCGTTCAGCTTCTCTGAATTGTCATTTGTTTATTCTAGAGCTGTGTGGTTAAATGAGTTACGCAACTGAACGTATAGATGAATTTCTTGAACATGTACGGCCTTCAGGTTCCAGCAAAGTTCTTACAAGACGCTTCTTTTGTGAGTGTTGTTTCTTCTTTTGATCATATGGTAATCGGCACCGCCATCTACTGGACTGAAGTGTGGAACGAAGCGCTAGCAGGGGGAAAAAAAAGATCATTGCGTTGTACGAGACATTTTAAACTCTCAATAACACAAGTTATGCAGCAGTTCAGCGTTTATTGAATACTCTTAATGCGTCAAAACCTGTAAGAAATGCCTCCGCTCGAGACGGATCAGACGGCGTTTGGATCGACAGTTTGGCTCTGACTCCCGGCTCCGGTTTACTCGTGATGGTGACTCGCGCGGTTTTCGTGAAGCGCTTCGCCACATCTGCGAGACATCACCGACCTGGATGCGATTTAAGCCGCGCGTTCGAGTCGAGTTCGAGTTTATTCGGCGTCAAATTGCTCAAGACGCGTTTGACATGCCTGTGGTGAAGCTCAGGTAAACTGCTAACACATTACGAGAGACAAACGGGCAACAGCTGGCAGCGTGATCGAGACGGATATGATTTAAAGCGAAACGCAGCGAGAGTGGAGCGTCAGGATCTGGGAGCGGTTAGCGTTGCTAGGGTCGGAGCTGCGGGCGCGAATATCTGACATGAGAGGGGGAAACGTCACAAGTGTCTTCATCAGAATAGACTGAGATCTGTCTGTGTCTGATGGGTTATTTCTTTTATGATAACTCATTACTTTAGCTGAACAAAATTGTTAGTTTGCCAAGAAAATTGTTAATGTTTGCTGACTCGTTATTGTCTTGTGTTTCCATGGAAATGAAATGTCTGAGTGTTGTGCAAGCAAGGACGTGTAAACAAGTCTTATTACAAGATCTTTTTTTTTTTTCACTGCAGAAAAATTAAAGTATGGGACCTGCAGGCTGCCTTGGATCCTCGAGCGCCAGCTAGCACTCTGTGTCTGCGAACACTAGTGGTGAGTCCCCTTAGGACACGCGCACATACACGCACACACTCGTAGACTTGTCCTGTCTTTTTTTTTTTGTTTTTTGTTTTTTCCATCTGACCTGTATGTCCTCATCTACTGAGTGATGAACAACTCATGAAAGTGTCGAACAGAGACCGTTACTTGAATTAAGATGGGTAAAGTAAGCGTGTGTGTGTGTGTGAAGGAGCACTCGGGCCGCGTGTTCCGGCTGCAGTTTGACGAGTTCCAGATCATCAGCAGTTCCCATGACGACACCATCCTCATCTGGGATTTCTTGAACGTGTCGACTAATGGACAAATGGAAGGGCGGTCGCCGTCGCGCACGTATACGTACATATCCAGATAGCAGGTAAAAGAACACACACACACACACACACTGCACTCAGATGTCTAATATTAATAGAGATGAATAGTCTTCTGTTCTACTGCATTACACTCAAGTGCGTGTGTGGTGTGTTTTTGGACAGGGTGGCCCTGGAAGCGTGCAGAGTGTGTGAGTGTGTGCGCAGGGACTGTCCTGATGACCGAGTCTCTGTGGTTAAGTGTGCCAGGATTAGAGGTCGAGGAGCACCACCCCTGTCCTCCCCTCTCTCTCTCTCTCTCTCTCTCTCTCTCTCTCTCTTACTCTTCTCCCTTCTTTTTTTGTTACATTCTGATCTCCTCTTGACAACACACGTGCACACTCTATCTCTCTTTTTCACACACACACACGCACACAGATACACACACATGCACAAACGCGCCCCGAGCTCCCTTCCGCCGTGTAGGAGGACGATGGAGAGAGAGGGACGCCGCCGAGGACGCACTCATCCAGCCTGACATCCAGCCCTAGCCCCGCCTCCGGGCCCAAGGACTATTTATCTGTTGATATTTTTATTTCTCATTCTTTTGGTGGAAAAAAAAAAAAAAAGAAAAACGTGGAAGTGACTCTTCCTTCCATGAGGACTGTGTTTGCATGAATGAACAATGGGACTGTTGAAGACGGTCAAGCCCTGTTTCTGTCTTTATTGGTTATTGTATATTTTTTTTTATTATTTTTTTTCCCTTTTTTTCCCTTTTTTTAAAACTTGGGAGATCAACTTTGTTTCGCCTTTTTTTTGTGTGTGGTGATGTACTAATACCTGTAGTTTCCTTCTTTTCAGATTCCTCTCCAGTCTGTCGCTCCGTTCCCTTCCACGTTCTTTGCTAGCTTTCTCTCTCTCTCTCTCTCTCTCTCTCTCTCTCTCATTCTTTCTCTCTCTCTCTCTTCTTCCATCTTGGTCCCTTTCGCTGTCTGCTTGTCTAGGTTCCGAATGACCCCTAAGTGATCGCAGTTTAGTTGTAAACAGAAATGTCTTGTCTAAAATGGTGTTGTATATTGAAAAGATTTTTTAAAGGAAAAAAAAGCATTATTATTAATAAGAATAAAGTACTTGACTGTGAAGGAGTGTTAACACACGGGCCGTGTTTGCAGTGTGTTTGTGTGTTTGTGTGTGTGTATGTATGTGTGTATGTGTGTGTGTGTGTGTGTGCGTGTGCGTGTGTGTGTGTGTGATTGAGTGTCTATTTGCGTGTGAGAGGGTGATGCGTATAGGGGTTTTGGTAAAATAAGTATTAAATTAAATCAGTTTGAATTGTAATCCCCAACTCTTCCACTAGGGCTTGGAATTTTTTTTTATATATATATTTTTTTTATTTCTAGACACAAACAATATTTTTATGTTCCTGCTCCAACATTCAACACTTTTTTTTTTCTTTTTTTTTTTTTTAATAGTAATCAGAATGCAAAACAATTTTTGTGTTTGTTTATTAGTATTACTGACATTTTAACCTATTCTTAGAAATATTTAATTTGAACATTTCCAGAAAATTACTTTAGGCTTCGGCTACACTCTACTGAAATCACAATAATCACTGTAACTGGACTGCGGGGGGGGGGGGAAAAAAAGTCACCTGTTTTGAAACACTTTTTCACGTTGGAACAATTATGAATGACTTGTTTATGTTCACGATTATGTACCATGAAGAATTTCGCTCATTTGATTCACTCTTCGTCATCGTCTGTCCCCTTGACCGGAGACGTGAACGCGGGTCGTGTTGAACACTGTTCGATCATGAGGTGTCTGTCTGTCTGAGTGAGAGTGAGGGAGAGAATCTGTGTTTCAAAGGAAGGATCAAAATCAAGACCGCAGACAGAACGATGCTGCCCGATATGGGATACAGGAATGCAGTGTGAAAACACACACACTTGAGATTTTTAGGCTAATCTCTGTCTTGGAAATTTGTTTCTGTACACCTGTACAAAAACTTGTCTGATCTTTTTTTTTCTTCTTCCTTCCTCCGTTAAAGTCCATATCTTTTCCGACTTTAAAGCCTCTGTAATCGTGTATAAATGCAGCACCGGACTGTGAAGTGACTGTAAGGTGAGTTGTTGTACTGATTTTGCAATAAGCTGTACAGGTTCATCTGTGGATGAGTTCTAGATGTTTAACCTCACACACATGTATAATCACCTGCTTGACTTCAAAATCTAAATTTCTATCATGACGAACACGCACTCGTTTTTATCTCATCCAGAGCAGCTAGTGAGCTCAAAGTCAGATCAAACCCTGAACTGGATAAAATGAAGTTGTAGAGCATCAACATTCTGGATAAAAACTGGATTAAAACCACGTCAGGCTGAACATGAGGATCTTGGCGTTGTAGCGAGAATGTGTTTCGTCACTGAGGCTGCCGGTTCAAATCCAGCACTCTTCCTTGAATCGCCGTTCGGAGGCTGTGGGGTGATGAATCTGTTACATTAAAGGACGTTTTTTGGGTTTGTACTGTATATGTGAGTGTGAGTGTGTGTGTGGTGTTGAGAGTCAGGGCTTCAGGCCTCGTTGATCTGAAGAGTGGGGTGTGTGGGAATGAATGCAATAAAGTTTTATTCAATTTGTAATCTAGCTAGAACTGTGTGTATAGCATGTAAGCAAAAGAAACCATGAAATGACTCGAGTCATCGAGAAAACAACAATAGTACGAGATGTTCAAGTCAATGACTTCTGATTGTACAGGATAACAGAGACAGTCCTGAGAGTAAACGCTCCCTGTGTCTCACTAGTGCTTGGACACCATCAAGGTGGAGAGTTTTCTCAGCCCCCCGGAGCCATGAACAGACCGGCCTCCCAGGAACTCCTTTAATCCCCAAGCTGACTTGGAGCGAGGTCGGGACCGCTCACGTTCTGTATGCAGACGTGTCTGTGTGTGATGTGCACTCTGCACGGTCACAAGGAAAGGTTTGGGCTTAATAACAATTTGTAAAGGACGCAACTCGTATGCATCCGGTAGCCATGACTTTTTCACACAGTTGGGTGAACTTTGACCTGTGACCCTTAGTGTTATGAGCTGACAGAACCCGAGAAGTCTAACTTGTGGCCTGACTGTGGGGAAATGAAGCGCTCCGGCAAACGATTCAGATTATTCGAAATGATTCCTGTTGATCCCAGTGTCCTTTAGGTCTATTTTTTTTAATGCGTTATCTCTGCTCATTTTATATTTAGAAGGATGACGAAAGGAAAACATAGCAGAGTTTATAATCCGTGCTGATAAAAATCCTCATCATGAGCTGATAAATGCGATGAGTGCATCTGATATGATGGAGGGAATCTTAGGAATGTCTGAATTCGGGGTGCAGCGGGACGCCGTGATAAGGAAATCTGAAATAGATTTATCGCGGATGTTATCTCCAGGTGCTTGGGGGAAAAAAATCAAACAGTATAGCTTATTTGAGAATGAGAGAAAATGCTATTTTTATCCTATTTTGAGAAAAGAAATCTGCAGAGGTTTATGTGTCAGACGGAGGAAGCAGATACACACTATGACGTCAGGAGCATCTCTGGAAGGAGAAAATTCAGAATACAAAGTGTAAAAACGATAGGACAGTTACTAGATCAAGAAAATAAATATTTTTTTTAATAGGATCCTGTATCAAAATATTCCATCTTTCTGTTTTAGCCCCAGTAACGGTGGGACAAAAAAAACAACAACACATAAACAATGAACTGTACATTGACGTTTATACTGTACATCGATACAGGGTGGTACCCGTGTCAGCTTTATTAACTCGTACATGCTCGGATATGTGAAACAGGCGCAAGGCTACTCTGCATTAGGGTGGACTATATATGATATATGATATATGATATGATATCGTTATTGCAATATTAATCACATCAAAGTACGTATATTATTCTGATTGAATTCTGTTAACTTTCACTGCTAACTGAAAGTCTCCTTTAATCACCACATCGTTAATTATTTCTCTATAACATCATGATACATAGTGGTTTATTAATCCTTACATACACACGTGGAAAAAATTGTTGGTACCCTTCGGTCAATGAAAGGAAAACTCACAATGGTCACAGAAATAACTTTAATCTGACAAAAGTAATAATTTTTAAAAAATTCTATGAATGTTAACCAATGAAAGTCAGACATTGCTTTTCAACCATGCTTCAACAGAATTATATATAAAAAAAAACTCATGGAACAGGCCTGGACAAAAATGATGGTACCCCTAGAAAATACTGAAAATAATGTGACCAAAGGGACATGTTAATTCAAGGTGTGTCCACTAATTAGCATCACAGGTGTCTACAATCTTGTAATCAGTCAGTGGGCCTGTATATAGGGCTCCAGGTAGTCACTGTGTTGTTTGGTGACATGGTATGTACCACACTCAACATGGACCAGAGGAAGCGAAGGAAAGAGTTGTCTCAGGAGATTCTAAAGAAAATTATAGACAAGCATGTTAAAGGTAAAGGCTATAAGACCATCTCCAAGCAGCTAGATGTTCCTGTGACTACAGTTGCACATATTATTCAGAAATTTAAGATCCATGGGACTGTAGCCGACCTCCCTGGACGAGGACGCAGGAGGAAAATTGATGACAAATCAAAGAGACGGATAATCCGAATGGTAACAAAAGAGCCCAGAAAGACTTCTAAAGAGATCCAAGGTGAACTTCATGCTCAAGGAACATCAGTGTCGGATCGCACCATCCGTCGTTGTTTGAGCCAAAGTGGACTACATGGGAGACGACCAAGGAGGACACCATTGTTGAAAACAAATCATAAAAAAGCCAGACTGGAATATGCCAAACTACATGTTGACAAGCCACAAAGCTTCTGGGAGAATGTGCTATGGACAGATGAGACAAAAATGGAACTTTTTGCCAAGGCACATCAGCTCTATGTTCACAGATGGAAAAATGAAGCATATGAAGAAAAGAACACTGTCCCTACTGTGAAACATGGAGGAGGCTCTGTTATGTTCTGGGGCTGCTTTGCTGCATCTGGCACAGGGTGTCTTGAATCTGTGCAGGGTACAATGAAGACTATCAAGGGATTCTAGAGAGAAATGTGCTGGCCAGTGTCAGAAAGCTGGGTCTCAGTCGCAGGTCATGGGTCTTGCAACAGGACAATGACCCAAAACACACAGCTAAAAACACCCAAGAATGGCTAAGAGGAAAACATTGGACTATTCTAAAGTGGCCTTCTATGAGCCCTGACCTCAATCCTATTGAGCATCTTTGGAAGGAGCTGAAACATGCTGTCTGGAAAAGGCACCCTTCAAACCGGAAACAACTGGAGCAGCTTGCTCATGAGGAGTGGGCCAAAATACCTGCAGAGAGGTGCAGAAGTCTCATTGACAGTTACAGAAATCGTTTGATTGCAGTGATTGCCTCAAAAGGTTGTGCAACAAACTATTAAGTTAGGGGTACCATCATTTTTGTCCAGGCCTGTTCCATGAGTTTTTTTTTTTTTTTTTTTTTTAAATAATTCCGTTGAAGCATGGTTGAAAAGCAATGTCTGACTTTCATTGGTTAACATTCATAGAATTCTTATTTATTATTACTTTTGTCAGATTAAAGTTATTTCTGTGATCATTGTGGGTTTTTCTTTCATTGACCGAAGGGTACCAACAATTTTGTCCACGTGTGTATGCGTAGGAAATGTCAGCATTGCTCGTAGAATCTTATAATAAGTTTATTATAGAAACTGGATCGAACCTAATGGTTTTCACTTTGTGTGGAGAAATATTCGGTGCACTCTGATTGCTAGTGCAACATATCGCCGTCCACCCTTACGTCCTTGCTCTTATTTCACAAGTTGAATTAACAAAAGAAATCCATGAAATGCTAGTGACCATTAGCGTAGATTGAGTTCGTCTTAGGCACCACACTGCAGTTCTGGCTCCGACGTTAACCAGCCAACTCTGGCCAATGGAAACCGTCAACATTTCCATACTGTCAGGGTCACATGACTTTAAAAATGGGCAAAGTTTCCCAATATAATCTCTCTAATATGGGACAAAGCGTTTCTTTTTCTTGCTTGGTTCAGGTTGTATGAGGTGAGAACAACAACAACAAAAGTGGATAGTTTAGGGGGGGGGCGATGATTCTGAGGTTTGGGGAACGAGCCCAAGTCGAGACCAAGCTTTAATCTTCTCCTCACGTTCATAAGCTGCTGTATATCTGGGATAAATCCTTTCTGCACTTTTGTTGACCTGGTTGTCTCATTGCTTCTCATTCGGGTTTTTAATTACAGATTTAGATTTGAACCCCCCCCTCCCTTCCCCACTTTTTGTTTTTTTTGTCACTACCTTCAGAGAAACTAACATTTGTCTCTAATTCTTGAGTAATGAGTGAAGCTGCTTTTGTTGTTGTTTTGTAACTTGTTTCGGAGAGGAGCATCTGGCAAACGACTGAATGTAAATGTCAAATCCCAAATGTTGCGGCAGCGGGGGTAGGTTGCCACCTCTGATGATTTTATTTTGTTCAGTAGAACTCTTCTTGTTTTTTTTTTGTTTTTTTTTTTAATGAATTGCAGTCGGCTGTGGGAGCGCACTTGGACTGGCGTTATTTAATGTCGAAGGAACAATTACTAACAGAGATGTTTTGGAACCTTTGGGCTCACGATAATAATACCTCTCTAGTCGTAGGCCGCAAGGGCGCCGCCTGCCAAAGCCACTGTCTTTTATTTATCACCAAAAGATATTAGAAAAAAAAAAAGAAAAAAAACATATACTTTTTTAACAGGGCCCCCTGGTGGCTCAGGGCCCCTAAGCAGCTGATTATATGTGGTTAAAGTTCTGATTACTAACAACAGGCAAGCTGGAGAGTCGAAGGTTGAGTCTCGTCATTTCAAGTCCACACTGAGACTCAAGTCGAATCATGGTTAAGTCTCATTAGCTCCATGTCCATCACTTTAGCAACACATCATGAGACTAAAACCTCTGAATGTCATTTCAACATCATTGACTTATAGACCAACAAAGTCAATCAATGATTAACGGAATACAGCCAAACTTCGTAAGTGAATTTGCTACATGATTTTCCACCTCACTTAGTTTAAGCGTACTCATTTTTTGTACCATAATGTAGCGTACAATAGTTAGCGCACCCCAAAGGATCTCCAAGGGTTCTCTAGATTCTATTTGGAAGCTTTTCATGAAGGGAAACCTTGTGTCGTTGGGTTTGTCTTGGCACATTTAAAAGTTCCCTTAGAAGAATCCTCAGAGTGAGGTTCTCAACGCAAGTTCTAGACAATCTTAGGGGTTTCTGAAGGATATCCACAGGGTTGTCGTTGCAATTCTGGAAACCCCTTATAAATAACTCGGTTTATATTAGAGTTTTCGTCATTACATGAGCCAAATGCTTTTTGTTAGCGAATAAAATACTTCACATCTGCAATAAATAGGCTAAAAATGATCATACACATTTCAACGCAATCGAATAGTGATCGGATTATGCTCCGAGCAGAATCCTGGAGAACCTTTGCCATAAGGTGCTAGACATAAGCGTGTATGCTCCAGGATGTCTATAAGAGCTCATTCCTACATGCCGCTCTGATTCTTTGTTCTATAATTCACTATATGAGCTACATCTGGCTGCTCGTTTTATTTCTCATGCCTATGCATTTGTCCTATTGATTACCATTTCAAGCAGGATTATTTTAACCTCAAGGGTTATGTAATTAGAATAATGTACACTGCAGTCCCTCCACAGAGTTTCTATGTCCATGAACCTCACTGTCTGTGTAGACTCACTAACAGCAGCGGATGCCGGAGACGCTGTTCTTTCGGCTTGCGGTGCGGTATGTGCCCTTGTCACGAGTCAGGAGTCTCCGAGTTCATTTCCTGGATGCACGCCCAGCCATCTTTGATTACGCAGCATTTGCATTTGACCTCCATCTGGAAGCGAAGTGACCTACACCTGGCCGCTTCGGTACGTCTGACTCCTGTCCAAGCGTTCTCCAAGTCAGCATCCTGTGTAGAAGTGAGTGCCGTTTTTTAACGTGCGTTACGACATGCGCGTGTCAGGACTGGCGCTGGTCTCCTGCGTCCTCCTGTTCCTCTTGCTGACGGTGGTGAAGCTGCTGTGCTGCAGGTTCGGCTGCTCGCCGAGCGGAAAGCGCTTCATGAAGTGCACTTCTTGCTGGTTCGGGAGGGTCTGCGGCCCCCTGCGAGGTCGGCCCTTTTTGGTGAAGCCGATGTACCAGCCGGTGTAACGTGCCGACATCCAGGCGGTGTAGTTGTTCTCCAGAACCATCTCGATGAAAACACACTCAGCGTTTGCACTGTTGGCTTTCTGTAAAGAAAACAAGTTATGGAACACATTTATATTTTATCTGGGGAGTAGAATTTGATCCCAATACCTCAGTGCAGCTGGTCTGAACCGTAAGTCATGTTGTTGTAGGAAAATAATCAGCAATGGCAGGGGGTGCTGCTGCACAAGTTTTATTACATTTTACCTTTTATTTACATTTAAAGTTGCTGATCATCCAAGGAACAAGTTCCTGTTCTCACTTACACTACAGCAGCTATAAACTGTCATATAAACCTCGTCATGAAGATTTCAGAAAACCTCACGACTCTGGAGGCTCCTTGCATAAATGTTAAATAAACATCTTTTCTTACAGAAAACTTGTATGATTTTTTTTAAAAATTTTTTTTACGTTTATGAGGGAGGGTCACAATTCCCTGTGAATGAGCTGTAACTATAGAAACGACAACATACTCAAAAGAGTGCATTACTGTACATAAACCTGCGCTACGTTCTGACCCATTACAATCTGGACCTCACGATTGTTGTGTGTTGTATCATCTGAATGAACTCACCCTGCCCACCAGTTTCCCCCTGCGGTTCATGCACAGGTAGAAGTTGGTCTCTTTGCCCCGAATTCGCACCTGACTCCCGAAGGTGTCGGCCTCCACCACGAGCTGGGCTTGTGAAGAGACAAGCATACAGACAGACAGGAATATAGGCAGGCCAAGGATGTGCTCGAATTGCCATTTTTTTTGGTTTGTTTTGTACGCTCAGCCAGAGAAAATATTGCCAGAGAATTTTTCTTGTTCTAGGCCAAAACACGGGCAACTCCCTATCTACAACTATTCATCGCAGCAGGCATTAATCTTCCTGGCTAATCAACATTAAAAAAGGGTGTCCTGCCATCTTGACAAGTTCAATCCTCACTGGCCAATACTGCCTCCGTTCTCTCTCTGCTTTCGTTCGATTCGGCTGACTGATAAGACTTTAATCCTCTTCGAGCTTTTCTGCTGAGTTTAAACTGCGCTCTAGATGCATTTGATTGCACGCATTGTCCTTGGATGACATCAAGGTCAGTTAAGAACACCCCCCCCCCCCCCCCCCCCCCCCGCCCTAGAGCAGGTAAGACAAAACAGGGCAAAAGGAAATCCATAAACGGGTCGATGAAGGGCGCCGACATCCTCGACTGCTCCTCCTTATCAACCCCATGTCTTTTGCAAAAATTCACTCCAGCTTTCCCGGCCTTATGTACAGCACCTGACCACGTTTATACAATTCCATCGACTCGTGCACGTATCATAACGCAAATACTCTTACCATATTTATCCCCATCTTCTCCATTGGCGACGATTTTCCTTCCCAGCACCTGCACGTGTTTTCCACTGGTCCTGCTGTACAGCTGGTACACACGGTGATGCTTTCTGCTCAGACGGTCTCTCGCGCCTGTCTGAGTCTCGATGTGCTCTCCGAAACCGACATTCTCCACAGCTAGCACCTAGAAAATCCCGATTCATATCTCAACCCATGACATATCAGAACACTTTGTGTGTGTGTGTGTGAGTGTGTGTGTGTGTGTGTGTGTGTGTGTGTGTGTGTGTGTGTGTGTGTGTGTGTGTGTGTGTGTGCGCGTTTCCAATTTTACCTGCAGAAAGCTACACAGCAACAATGCAATCTGAACACATCTGAAGAAGAAGATGGAAACACAAACAGATCAGATATTAAACTTTAAACTGAGGTTAGCTGACCAACTATCTTGCCTTACTTTGACTGTAAACTTTGTTTCATGATGATGATGAACAGGAAAAATCTAATGTTTTATTCCTTATATTGTTTTGCAATACAAACCTCTCCATGTATTTTTAGTTACAAAGTTACAAATTGCAACACTTGGCAGGGACCCTTATCCAGAGAGACTTATTTTTTTCATCTCATTATACAGCTGAGGGTTAAGGGCCTTGCTCAGGGGCCCAACGGGGGGCAGGTTGGTGGTGCAGGGGTTTGATCCTGGGATCTCCTAAACCACAGTCCAATGCTTTAACAATCAAGCCACCCCTGATCCTGTTGAAAGCTCTATGCTACGCACCAAATCACAGGGATTGTTCACGAGGATTAATTCTGGCAAGAATATATATGTATACATTTTCCTGTTCTTAGTACTAGAAATGTAATTTCTAATTTCAGCTAGACATCTGGAATATTAAGATATTAAGTCAGACCCACATGCCATTACCTTATTATTCCAGTTAAAAAAAGAAAAAAAAAAGACTACATTCACTCAAAAAAAAAAAAAAAAAAGCAAGCATAAAAATACTTCTAAAAACATTACATTTTTTTTTCAGTCAATATTTTTGGCGGATTAGTTTGATGTTTATGAGAGAAACCTTTTCACACATGATCAGTTTCTTAGAATTTTTGTTTTTCCAGAAATGCATGTGTTTGCTCTATGATCTCAGCTGTTATATGAGTACATTAAAGACACACACACACACACACACACACACACACACACACACACACACTAATTGGGTGTATTAGGATATTAGGAACTGCTGGCTCTTAATGTTCGATGTGAATGTGAAACACATGTAGTTCTACCCAAAGCCTCCAACCTTGAGCGCGCAAAACCAGGGAGATTTTCCAAACCCTAAGCTGGCACACTCGCTTCTTTCTCGTCCAACCAAAGTTTTGTAGACATGTTCACGAAACTCTAATGACTTTTCATTCATAAAAAAAAAAAGAATGACCAAATAGCACGCGTTTTGCCCCTGTGCCAGCTCGTGCCACCCACCTGCCACGTTCCCACGCTCCAGATCAGATCAGATCAGATCCCGCGCCTCGTCCCCCCCCCCCCACACCCCCCTCCCGCTGGTTAAGAGCATGAACACACAGTTCCACACGCCGAGTGAGAAGCTGAACCTACCCGAGGAGGAGAGGAGGGAGGACGGAGCGCATCGCCGCGGTCGCTCCAAAAGCTGATCGTTTCCAGAAACGGAGCCTCGAGGCGCATCGATCCGGTGCAGAGCGCCGCCGTCTTCATGACACGGAGACCCGAAAACACGCCGCGGGCTCGGATCTGCGCGGAGCGGCGCGGGAGATGCGACCTGACAACCTGCGCTGGATGGAAGTGGAAGAGGGGATTAGGGGCGGGGCGGGGCGCGCGAGCGCGCGCGCGGCCGGGCGAGGCATGAGGGGCGGGGCGCGCGCCCTGACAGGGGCGATACGGTATACCGGGAGCAACCGTCATCATCATCATCGTCATCATCATCAGAGCAGAGTGCAGCTCGAACAATGTACAGAAGACCAAGTGCAACAGAGGAGGAGACTAAACATCATGTTCTCTGGGGATGTTTAAACACTTACAGACAGAAAGGAAGGAAGGAAGATTAAAAAATGTGATGGGAAAGTAAAAAATATATTAAGACACGTGTGTTTTACACACACAAAAAAAAAAAAGAAAAAAAGAAAAGAAAAGAAATAAAGACCAGAAAATGGAAAAAGAAGGAAGAAAGGAAGCAAGCAAACAAGAAAGAAAATGAATAAAAGTGAAAAAAGAAAGGAAGAATTAAAAAAAAAGCAATCCATGTCAATTAAAACAAAAAAAAAATCATGAAAAAAAGAAAGAAAAATGATAGACACCATGTGTTCTAAGAATGAAAAGGCATACTTTAAGACACGGTGTTTATCACAAAAATTCATGAACGAAATAAAGAAAGAGATATTTAGACTTTTCATGTCTTCAAAAATTAAATAAGAAAAAAAAAACAAAGAAGGAAGGAAAGATAAAAAAGACAGTCCATGTCCATTAAAACAAGTAATGTCCTAAAACGAGGGAAGAAAAAAGTTAGACACCCCGTGCCCTAAAAAAAAGGAAAGAAAGATAAAAAGAAAGAAAGAAAGAACAAGTAAGTAAAAATACATTGAGACGCCCTGTGTTTTACCCAAAAAAAAGTAAAGAAGAAAAAAAGACAATGTATCATAAAAAGGAGGAATGAAAGAAAGAAAGAATGAAAGAAAGAATAAGTTTGAAAGAAATGACGACACTCCTAACAAAAAAAAAGAATAAAAGAAAGAGCACATTTTAGTCGTAATGTGTCATGTCTGAATTTTTATTTGTTTTATTTTTCTTCCTTTGATCTGTAACTGAGCTGCTGTGCCAAAGCTGTACAGTTGTGCATGTTTGAATGAAGTGTGTGTGTGTTTGTGTGTGTATGTGTGTGTGTGTGTGTGTTTGTGTGTGTGTATGTGTGTGTGTGTGTGTGTGTGTGTGAAAGAAAAATTAGTTGATTCATGCCTTACAAAGAAAAAAGAAAAAAAGAAAGAAAGAAGTGTACAAAACTCTGAGAAACCCTATTAGGAAGGTGTTTTTGTGCATGAGATTAAGGTTAACAGAGACAGAGATTAAGTCTGATTATCTGTATGAGTTACTTTCCGTCTCGTTTTAAACACATCTTGAAAGCAGTAAGGGAGTGAGAAAGGTGAAACTCTATTAAAATAATGGCAAAATAGGAAAGAGAGTGTGAGGGAGGTATGTAAGCAAAGAGCAATTCCAAAATGAACATTTGTCTGGGACTTTGGCAATTCTGTCTTTTGGCCTTCTCTGAATTCTGCAGAACCGCAGACAGGCAGTGTAACCTTCCCTTGTACCCCACATCCAGAGTAGTGTGTGTGTGCGTGCGTGTGTGTGTCAAAGAGAAGGGGAAAGAGAGAGAGAAAAGTGCACATTAATGGAGCTCTAGTTCGCTTGCCAGCACTGAAAGGCCTAAATGCTCCATGCCACATTTCCGCGCTGGTCGTGTTGTCTTGTCGATCGTCCCCTGGACCTCACTGCAGCATAAGTGTTCTATAGGATTCAGCATAAAACTTGCTCTCTAATCTCTGTGGTATTTCAGGAAAGCAGACTCGAGATAACTGCACAGTTACCAAGTCATAACATTCCTGCTCGGCACAAACGTAATGCTCTAAAGACAAGGTGTTTTGAAAAGATATATCAAGGGGAGGAGAAAGCTATGTGAGCTGTGGGACAACGTGAGACACTGAGAGAGCTGTAGAATAACGTGAGACACTGAGAGAGCTATAGAGCAACATGAGGCACTGAGAGAGCTGTAGGACAACGTGAGACACTGAGAGAGCTGTAGAGAAACATGAGACACTGAGATAGCTGTAGGACAACGTGAGACACTGAGAGAGCTGTAGAACAACGTGAGACACTGAGAGAGCTATAGAGAAACGTGAGACACTGAGAGAGCTGTAGGACAACGTGAGACACTGAGAGAGCCATAGAGCAACATGAGACACAGAGAGCTGTTGGACAACATAAGACACTGAGAGAGCTGTAGAACAATGTGAGACATTGAGAGAGCTGTAGGACAAAGCGAGACACTGAGAGAGCTTTAAAGCAACGTGAGACACTGAGAGAGCTATAGAGCAACGTGAGACACTGAGAGAGCTGTAGGACAACGTGAGACACTGAGAGAGCAGTAGGACAACGTGAGACACTGAGAGAGCAGTAGGACAACGTGAGACACTGAGAGAGCTGCAGAACAATGTGAGACACTGAGAGAGCAGTAGGACAACGTGAGACACTGAGAGAGCTGTAGGACAACATGAGACACTGAGAGAGCTGCAGAACAATGTGAGACACTGAGAGAGCTGTAGAGCAACATGAGACACTGAGAGAGCTGTAGAACAATGTGAGACACTGAGAGAGCTATAGAGCAACATGAGACACTGAGAGAGCTGTAGGACAACATGAGACACTGAGAGAGCTGTAGAACAATGTGAGACACTGAGAGAGCTGTAGGACAACGTGAGACACTGAGAGAGCTGTAAAACAACGTAAGACACTGAGAGAGCTGTAGAACACCGTGAGACACTGAGAGAGCTGTAGGACAACGTGAGACACTGAGAGAGCTGTAGGACAACGTGAGACACTGAGAGAGCTATAGAGAAACGTGAGACACTGAGAGAGCTGTAGAGCAACATGAGACACTAAAAGAGCTGTAGAGCAACATGAGACACTAAAAGAGCTGTAGAGCAACATGAGACACTGAGAGAGCTGTTGAGAAACGTGAGACACCTAGAGAGCTGTAGGACAACGTGAGACACTGAGAGAGCTGTAGGACAACATGAGACACTGAGAGTGGCAGAACAATGTGAGACACTGAGAGAGCTATAGAGCAACATGAGACATTGAGAGAGCTGTAGGACAACGTGAGACACTGAGAGAGCTGTAGAACAATGTGAGACACTGAGAGACCTGTAGGACAATGTGAGACACTGAAAGAGCTGTAGAACAACGTGAGACACTGAGAGAGTTGTAGAACACCGTGAGACACTGAGAGAGCTGTAGGACAACGTGAGACACTGAGAGAGCTGTAAAGCAACATGAGACACTAAGAGAGCTGTAGGACAACATAAGACACAGAGAGAGCTGTAGAACAACGTGAGACACTGAGAGAGCTGTAGGACAACGTGAGATACTGAGAGAGCTGTAGAACAATGTGAGACATCGAGAGAGCTTAGGTCAGGGCAGTTGCCTAAGCATTTCACTGCATATCGTACTGTGTAGGATTGTGTATGTGACAAATAAAATTTGAATTTGAATTTGAATTTGAATTTTTGAGCTGTATGACAACGTGAGACACAGAGAGAGCTGTAGAACAACGTCAGACACTGAAAGAGCTGCAGAACACCGTGAGACACTG